>JSYW01000213.1:0-17705 GCA_000787475.1 Lentinus polychrous | reverse complement strand
ACCGGGCGCTTTCCGCTGTGTATGATACGCTGATGCTACAGTACATACATGGGCTACAGCACTGGAGTTTTGAATCCCAATTCCTCGCGTATGCCAGGTGGACTGCTCGGTACCTCAATACTTACTAGATTCTGCCTAGTTGCAGCCTCGCGGAACAGCCTCAGTGGGCACCCAACCAACGTACGTATCAGCATTCTGACTACCATTGCAACTCCGCTGACATCATTGTGTAGCTTTCCGAACTTGCGATTGTATAGTTTACTCTGAGTCTAATGCTGCGCAGCACATCGACAGGGTATAAAAGGATGCAAATATCGATGTCCCATCGCATGTAGTTGTTCTACCTCTCAATTTTCCCCCATTTGACACCCCACCCCGACTCATGAAGCTTCAATTGTCGCGGAACTCTCCAAGGGACGTCCTTCTTTCCTCTTTCTCCCATTCAGGGAAGGATAGCACCCTTATCTACTACATCCACACGTCTGGTCGAATCCTCACTAGGAAAACTAGCTTCATATACAAACTTGCACCCGATGCCGCAGGAGAGCTCAAGGGACGAAAAGGGTTCAAGGACAATGACCTAAGCAGTCAGAAAGAGGTAGCGAGGATTCACTGGCGCATGATGCGCAGCTCGACTTTGGTGTACAATGGGAAGACTGTTGATAGCAAAGACTTCATGCCCAGAAAGGGGTTTCGTGGAGCGTAAGTACCTACGCGTCTCTTCGTGTTGCACTGGATGACTTACTGTATATATTATTGACATAGAACACGTACTCTGCAAGGACCCGATGGACGCACGTACGCTTGGCGCGAAAGGATGGGGTCCTGCTACGTATGTGTTGGCTCCTGTCCGACGTACAGCTCTTCCTATGATACTCAACCAGACGCAATAGCTAGTCGTGGACGATGGCTCAAAGCCCGCCGTGAAAGTCGCGGAATTCCAGTCTCGGAATATATTGACTGGACGGAAGCCCTTCCTGGAGATTCACTCTGGAGGGGAGCATATTCTCGATCTCATCGTCATCACTTGGGTCTATTTCGAGACAAGAAGGCGCGACAGGCGCCATCAGAATGCCTGCAGTCATGGATGTTAGCAGTAGTAGGCCTTCATTCTGGAGATACGGAGGTACTGCTGACTAACCTATCTGTCTTTCCCCCATACATTTAGCCTTAATACTGGCTCGATTCACACTCTGATGAACGTGGCACTGGGAGTCATTGCATCGAATTGAAGGCTATGCTTATGGTGGAGGACGGGTCTCGTAACCAAAGTCTCCGTTTCACCATATATGGAAAGAAGAACAACGCCTCTGCACAACTGAGTCCAAACAATACGGCATGTTCTCAGGGCCAATTAGGTCATATGAACGTGAATGACGATTTGATACTGGTACTCGTACATCGCCTCAGCATTGTCGCACACCGGTGGCTTCCAATCGGAAGCTACGATGTCACTGCTATGAGATTCGATGCTGATGAAGTGCGGTGATAGAACACGACCGGGAAACTCACAGATAAGTAGTGCCCCCGTTAACTGAACCATTCGCCGCAGCTCCCCTCTTTGTCTCCCCTGGCGGATTTTGCTTGGATACCTGGGATTTGTTGATAGAACTTGTCGTGCCACTGAGGTTCATAGCAGCGACATGGTCGAGGTATGACACAGGCCCCACGTCCAAAGCTCACTTCTCGCAATAGACATTGACATCTCAATATGCAGTGTCCAGATCTCAGAAGCGCAAGCCGGTCATCTCCCAACATCGAACAAATCGAAGCGGCGATACCCAGTACAATGAAGTACCATGTTAGGCCGTCTAGGATACCATCATACGCACAGAGTCCTGGATCCCCAGATCGGTCTGTCGGCGAGTCACCAGTGGCATATTGCTCGCCTGATATCACATGGCCTTCGCGGACAGTTACCAGCCCGGAATTCTACATTGTAAGTTAGACTACTAGTCTTGCATTCAACTCTATCTCAGTTTCACGTTCCAGGAGGGTGACGAGGAAGAAGCTTTATCACCTTTAGATACATTAACGGTGCATATTTCAAGTGTTTCGTGAGTTTCAATAAGGACAGGAATTGAACATTGTACAGAATGGGTTTGATGAACTTTGGGAAGACAAAGAACATAGTACTTGTTCTCCAGGTAGTCGCGAAGGCTGGTCAAAAGTATCAAGACTTCTTCGTGAATACGACGATGCGAAGATAAAAAATGTCAAAGAAGATATAGACACTCTTCTCGTATTCGTATGTTCCCTCAACTTCCGGTCAGCCACTAATACTGATGTACCATGACAGGCCGGATTGTTCTCTGCAGTGCTCACCGCTTTCGTGATAGAATCCTACCAGAAACTCCAGGAGGATACAGCCGATCTCTCCACTCATGCTCTTCTCCATATCTCCCAACAACTTGCAAGCTTCTCCGTCGGGAATGACCGGGTAAACAGCACACTTCCTCCATTCACATCTGCGCCATTTGTCCCTGAGGTATCCTCTACTCGAATCAACTCCTTCTGGTTCTCCAGCCTGATATGCAGCTTAATGACTGCCTCATTCGGCATCCTCGTCAAACAATGGCTGCATGAGTACCTATCGCATGACAGCCTCTCACCTCGCGCGCATATACGCATTCGACAATTTCGCTACGAAGGCTTGATCCGTTGGCGCGTCTTCGAGATTGCAGCCACACTCCCCATGCTTATCCAGATTGCTCTGATGCTCTTCTTCGCGGGTCTCAGCGAGTTCCTCCGTGAACTCAATCCCGTCGTTGGATGGTGTACCACCGTGTTGATCTTGTCATGGAGCATTGTATGGTTTTCTACCGCCGTCGCCGCCGCCTTTTCTCCACAATGCCCGTACAGAAGTCCAGTATTCAAGACATGGTTCAGAGCTATCCGTCCCCGGTTGTACATTGCCATCAACTGCACCTTATACATCATATCAACCCTCCTACGTCCCCTGTACTATCCGACGAACTGGCTATCGCGCGTCCTGACGATGCTGCAGGGAATGATTTCCGATGCATGCATGGGACTGCGCTCCCAAGTGAAGAACGCATACAATGTCTTGCAGAAATGGTATCACCAATCCGTCATCTTTGCCGTCGATGTCAAGCATGCTCCTGAGGAGAATGAAGTTCGCGTAGAGGCTCCGTATGACATGTCATCTCTTGCTTCCGCCGATTCACTCTTCCTCGATGACGATTTTCTCGAACCTCTCGGCCAATGTCTCGCAGATGTCGAGTTATCTGACGCGCTTCCATGCATTCGACAGATTGTCTCTTATCGTTGCGATCGTTCTCTAAACACGTTGGAAGACCTTCCGCTGCATTGGAGTACGATGGGGCAAATGACGAGGACAGGAACACTGTGCCTGCAACGTATCGTCTCGGAGCTCATTGACCTGGAAATGGACCGTGTCCTGAACTTCCACGGTCAATTCGATAAGTCGACATGGTCTCCAGAGTTGGACGAAGCTTTGCTCTTCGTGGTCGGCGCAGATTTCTTGTTTGTTGAACAAGAACCTGTGCGAGCACTCTTCGGACGATTGCTTGGTCTCGATGTTGTGACTGCAAGGGGAGTATTGAGAGCTCTGTGCAGACATCCATCATACACGCCGCCCCCTCGAGTGCCCTACACTGATTGTGAGTTTGCGTTGTCTTCACCAGCTAACGGTTCTGATCTCGTCTTTTCCCAGTCTTGCCGAATATATTATCTGCAACCCAGGACCTACTTGGTTCTCCAGGGACAGCCCTTGAGCCCGTGGAAGATGGAGTCGAGGATGCAGTATCCTTGATCATGGATCTCCCTGACGCCGACGCCCTCGAACCCGTGAAGTTATGTATGGTGGTACTTGCGTTCATAGATCAGGCCCCGATGTCGGACATTTGGGCCCACGCCGAGGCATTCCTTGAAGTGCAAAATTCCCTAGCGACAGCCATACGGAACGACATACCAAAATCTATGGATCAGCCGGCGCCATGGCCATCGCTTGCGCCGACATGGTCCATGAACATCCTTCGATACCTTCAACGGTACCATCCGGATTGCGTTAGCGACGAGCTGATGGATGCATTGGATTCTGCGCAGAGTATCGAAAGAATTAATCACGGTGATTGTTGAATAGGGTGGTACAAGCGTGTTTTATTCTACAACGTCGCGGCGCGTTCATCACGCATCGTGAATCAATAATGTTGCTGAAGCCGCAGAACGAAGTTCAATGCGGCATTGGAATGGTGCGGGATGGTTACGAGGTTGAGTGAGATGTGATGATTGATAATGAGTAAGGCGGAAGATATCACTCACGTTGTAAACCCTTGGACCATGGTAGGTTGCAGTTGGACGGTTTCCCCGGCCTCGTCAAAGTGGAGGCTTGATGTCAAATGTCTGCAAGACGCTGGCAATTACGAGGAAGCTTACAAAAAATCAAGCAAAGTCTGACCCGGGGCAGGTCCTATAATATCATTCCCCAGTATCGTGCTAGGTAAACTGAGGTAGAAACAACACCCTAGGAGACATCGTCGGGGGTTCAATCGCCTTTAGTGAAGTGAGCTCTGGCTAAAACAATCATGAAACGACGCTCACCTCTAGAGAACGCTCGTCTGCATCGGGCATTGACCGTATCAATACCAGCGTAGCGGTCGGCTTTCGGCTCCTCCGTCTTTACATGGCAGTCCCTCGTAATCCGTGGAAGTGCCAGCAAGGTCGGTTCCGAGGTACATTGACCGGATGAGCCAGCTCTGCGCCGAAGTGATTTGTTGTGATACCGCGACTTGAGATACAACGCATATCTTGTACAGATAGTTCCAGCCTCAAGGCGCGCGGGGGGACAAGTTCAGATAGCTCGGACTTTATCTAAGGGCCTCGGCTAGGTCATCAGCCTCTTACCCTTACTTTGGGTGGCTTTATATGTGTTAGGTACATTCATCGGGCTTAAGATCACTGTGAAGGGTTGATTTGGAATTGGAGAAGTATCAGGTCGAGTCGATCAAGGGCGTAAAAATAGGCATGGTCACATCTACCAAAGTGCATGTTGATTGGCCAATTGCACGCATTCAGGAAGATATAGACATTTGCGTACCTATATCTCCTACATCAATCCCCGACGCACCCCATTAGTGATCAATCCTCCACCTGAGCGAGTAAGTCATCCGCGTTGGGAGAGCGGGTCTTAATCTGGCACCGGAAAGCTTCCGGGTACCTATAGTCACGTTGACGAAGTTGGCACTCTCGACGGAGATGCAATGGGCTGAAATAAGGCATCAACTCACGAAATAAAACCTGGCGCAAGCCGAGCGTCCAGTGGTTCGGGTTCGCCTTTGTCGTTCACCGCGGGGTTAATATCAAAATTCTGCAGAATGCCGCATGCGAGGAAGAAGAGAGAACGCAAAGCAAAGGTTTCTCCAGGGCAAACTCTATGATCAAGGCGGCGATATGATTGAGTACAGTAAAAGCAAAAATTGTATGATGAATAGCACCTTCGACCGTAACCGAAGATGGTACTCGGGTCGCGGACATCTGTATTAGGTGTACTGTCAGGTCGGAGGAACCGCTCGGGCTTGAAAGACTCGGGATCCGGGTACATAGCTGGATCGTGCAATATTTGCCTGAAAAATATGTGTTGAGCAGGACGACCATGGTAGGTTCTGGGACATCAAGTAGCTCTCACCATGAATTCTGAAGGTCGCAGTCAGAAGCGAAGAGTAGGTCAACCATACACCTTGAGGTTAGTGAGACTGACTCGGACTCACACCAATGATGATTGAACCCTTCGGTATGTGGTATCCTCTATACACATCGTCCCGAGCCACGTAATGTGGAAGTGCTACATGCGCGAAATGAAATGTAAGTCGCTCGCCTACCATGACAGTCACTGTACCCCACCGATTGGCATCACAGGTTGCCACCTTAGAGTCTCCTTCAAAATCGCCTCTATGTATGGGAGGAGGGGCTGATCGGCGGTGGTAACCAATCTCGCCTGTCCGACAACGTTATCGAGCTCTTTTTGAGCCTTTCTCTGCACATGGGGATGCATAGCCATGGCAAGGATAAAGAAATGCAATACCGAGGTAGACTAAACATCTCGTATAAGCATCGTGATATAACACAGTGAACGTGAAGGTGAGAATTCACCGTCTCAATAGCCGCTGTTAATCAGCATGCGCTTAGCCTCGAAAGAATGCGTAAGGCAAATCGGACAGCAAGCGTACCAGGGTATGCTATGCCACAGCAAGCTCTGGCCATTCGCTCAATCTTCTCCCTCTCGGGTCCGGGAGGGGCCTTCAGGCATCTCTCCAACATAGAAATAGCTATGGAAGCCGTCGGAGTCTCCGCAGATGTCTGTGGCAGGGTAATGTAACTGTCAGGATCAGAATTATAGCATGAAGTGACGTCCGCACAAGTGATTCTTTGGCTTTGTCAAATGGTACGGTGCAAGTGTATTCGGCCAGTCGACGCCACTCGTCGCCAAGACGCTTGAATTCCGCGCCAGGGAACCAAGCTGGGATGTATTTCACTATATTCCCGTTAGAACGTGACTTGGAGCGTTAAATACTGCTGAATTGCACATACGCAGTGGCAGAAAGTCTACGTAGAATTGACCAGGTTGACCAGCTTCGTTCAACCCGTGTAACCATGTTTCGGTGGCAACAAGTATGTCATCGTGCTCGTCGAAGATGTCCATTCCGTACGTAACTCTCTGTATCATGGAACCGACAACGCTGGAGGATGGTAGCGGTTTTCCGACGCCGTTAGATTCTCCGGCTCATTCACGAATAGTGCAACGTACAATCTTGCATGGTTCGAAAAGTTGACTGGGTCTTCTTTCAACCTCCGCAGGAAAGCTATGACCTTGGACGAGAGAACGGATTCATACTGACGAGTTGCATTGGCGGTGAAGAATGCGTAGAAGAATCGACGGCCTTCTCGGAGTTTATCGCCGGAGTCCCAGTTGGGCAGGAACCAATCGAAGCCCATCCTAATAGATTGTTAGGGACATGAATATGGTGACAGAATTGAACCTGATGCTCACACATCACAAAGCATGGTTGATTGGAAGCGGTCAGAGTAAATGGCATGACGCTTCACGAAAAGGTCAAAAGCAACCTCTGCCGAACCAACCACAATCATGTGTTGACCGAAGGCCTGCAGATGCAACAGATCACCTATGATGCATTATCAGTCTACATGCGAAGGAGTGTAACATCCGCTTGAATCAAACCATAGGTTTCAGACATCTTGGCGAATTTTCGCCATGGGGCTTCTCCTACCATGTCGTGATAGTTTCCCAGAATCGGATGCTGAGGAGGGCCAGGGGGAAGAGGCAGGTTAGAGCGATTCTTCAGGAACCGACGCAACAATCCTAGGACACATAGGACGGCCAGCCCAATGTAGATTGATGAGTTGGGAGGCATGGTGGCAAAGTTCATGACTGGGCCGAATTGATGTGGATATCGAAGTGTGTTGAGAGAACGACAGTAAGCGTTGCAAGGCAAGGGTCTAAATAGCCCTCCTGATAGAGGACAAGGACCTATCAAAGGCTAGTAAGACGCCATGATCCCACCAATGCGTAATATGCAGCTTACTGGTATCTCATTGCGTGGAAGTGCTCAAGCAATCCACTCATGACCGGGCACCGTGTACCCTGGTGTGAATGAGTACGGAGTTGTGAGATGAAATTCTCGCATACACATCAAGAGCCTTTCCTCAGATGACGGTCTGATTTAGGTTACGTCTAAGCGAGGGATCGCGAACGAAAGTAGCTAAACTGTCCTTTCCTTTGGTTGCGCATCGTGAATACAATCATACGATTGCCGCGGTATCGGTGGATGATCTGATTGAGTCCGTCAACGACGATTTCTTCCGCGACCGATCACTGCGAGACAACTCAAGAACCGCCCCCTCTTTGCGACGTGATTAGGATGGAGTTCGGGAGCGTGGTGTGACCCCATATGAAGTAAAGGAGCCTCGTTGCATTCTGCCGCCCTAAATGTCATGTAGACTGCCGGTCGTCACAGTATTAGTACATGTACTACCATGTTCACTGCGCTGAGTGATCAAAAATAGAGGTACTCACTACGCCACCTACGCGCAATCCAGGGACAGTCCGATGCCAAGTCTAGAATCTGGATTGACGAATAGTTCTATCAACGCTTGTGCTTATTCAACGACGCAATGCTAACCTGAAGATGGTAGTCGACAACCTGTCATGGTTGACCGAACGTTCGCCGCAATTTTCCTGAGATCCCGTGGCCAAAAATGGTGTCTGATCTCAAGCGGCGGCATGATCCCTGTAGCAGCGGCATCTACAACCCACTCATGGATGTAGGGCGGCGACTTGCTGAAGCACAGGTGCAATTGCAACGTACTCTGCAGACTCTGTGCCAGAGAGTCTAAGACAGAAACCTGTAGTCCAAGAAGTAATCAGCATGGGTGCTTCTTGGCGAGCTTCTCTCCGAAGCTGAACGGGACCGAAGACAATCTGTACTTACCACTCGTGAGTGTCATCGATTCCAACCTAGGTTCCGTCAGTGAATCCGTCCCTCGCGCACCTGATCACCTAATCTCGAATCTTTTACTACTGCATGCCACGTAAGTACTCCACAATAACGATGTGTTTGCATTAGAGTATCTAGTCACATCTGCCAAGGTCAACGTTCAGGAGGTAAAAATGCAAAATGATATGCCCACCAGAATCTTATCGGTCAACGCTTTAACTCCTGCCATAGCTGAGTTGTAGTGAGACGACCTGTTTGCTAGCCGTAGATTCAGTAACTGTAGCGTCGGATGAGTCATTGTGTAATACCACGACTTTCTGTAGAGCCTGCTACAGCAATGAACCATTACACGTCGCTAGTATGCCACGGCGTCTGATTACTATGAGTTTACCGTAGGTTATATCCACACCGATTCTATTGTAGAAGCTAGCGCGGCGAAAGGTGCGAACCTATCATCTCCATCAGTCCAGCTTCGAGGGTATTAAAATCTGGGCCCAACATACGGCTCGTCACCTAGTCAACAAGGTTACCCTATACCAATCGCTCAATCTATCATCAAAACTCCGACAACGGAGGCATGAAGTCCGCGCGGGATTACCACTGCATGTTTGCCCAAGTATCAGTATTCTCCGGTCAGCGGCCGGTCTGTCGCTGAGCTGCCAGTCAGTTCATGTCGAAACTTCGCGGTCTTTAACAGTGTCACTTACGACATATTGGTTCACGCCGGACGACTTTGTGGAAATCTATGGTTCAGACACGGAGTCAATGGTGAGACAAGTTCATTCAGGTCAGTAGTAGCCAGAATGACTGAAGAAGGGCTCAGGACGTACAGTTCACGCGCCTGGACGTCTCGGCAATTCGTTCCAGATTTGAAACCCTCAGTTGCGCAGCAGTGATTGAAATGGGGCCAATTAGCGGGAAACCATTAATGGAGGATCTGCCGAAGCTACCATTTGATAGCAATCGCCACAGAAGATATCGTATTGCGAAAGCTGCGCGGCAGACAAATGGTCAACATGAACTACTAGCGACTAACCGCATTGTGCATGATACCATCGCTCAGAGGTATCTCGTCCCTGTCAATATCCAATTCCAATTCCATGGAGTATCGGTTGATTTCGTGGTGGCCGAAGTAGACTATCCAGATATCATCAAGTCGAATGTGGTTAGAACCGACTCTCCAATGAGGGTCCGTCGACTCCTTCTACAGCAGGTATACTCAGGAGTTGGGATGTAGAGAGATCCGTGTAAGTGAAAACCCACCTGAGACATATCTTCGTACCACTCTTGCATGAATGCGATGAGGGCATCGAATAGCTGCCTCTTGTTTCGCAGCAGACGGACAGGCCCTTCTCTTATGAAATCGTCTCGGTATCCGGGCCACTAGACGGTGAACGCCTGAATCCGACTTCTCAGAAGCAAGAAGCATCGGGAACGAGGACGTACCGACAGGACAACCTGAACGCGCTCTTCGTCGCGCTTTGACATGAGCGGCACGGTGACCTCAGCCCCGCCAGCCATGGCCTCCTTATCCTCGAGATAGTCGCCGATCCTGACGCCGTCCAATGTGTTGTCGCCGTAGAACGCGTATTTCTTGCCTTGAATAGGGTATTTGGTCGGGACAGACACTCGTCTTTTGGGAGCCTCCTCAACGACCTCGTCTTCAGAGAGCGTATCGCCCGAACGGTGCTCATCAGAGCATCTAGGTGGATATGCTTTCGTCCAATCAAAGAAATTAGCGGGCACGGTGTCCGACGAGGTGTCCGTGTCATACTGCTGGATTTCCGAGTACGCGTCCGTTTGGTTGGTATCCAATAGTTCCTTGATAAACTTGGCCTCGCTATCACATTGAACACGTTGCTCCCGTAGATATCGCACCCGGTCATGGGTATGACTAGCACTGTGCCCTTGACCGCTGGACAAATGCATCGCGTCATGCCTATGTCCAGCGACCAAGTTTTGACGGCTTGAGGGGGATGGCGCACTCGGGAAGTGCGAGCTGCTTGGACTTTGAGAGGTCGTATCCCAGGGCCAATAGCGGTAACGTTGCGACGATGTGCTGACGCGGGGGGCGCTTGCTCTGTCTGCTGGCATTACCAGGAGAGATGTGAGTGGTGGATGATGATGATGACTGAATTGGTCTAGTAAGGTGGAGAAGGTAAGTACTGGAAACACGTCCGTGGCGCATTTGTGCAACGCGCACGCTGACATGCAGCCAGTGGCGCATTGTATGGTCCACTAGGACAGTTCCGGGCCCGTTAAGGGGATATCCGTGTGCACCAGTACTATTGTCCTGTAATACAATCAGATGGGTGGCAACACCCCTCTCGTTATAACGCACATAGAGTGCATCAATAGATAACTCCAGATGGAGTTGCAGAGAGAACGGTACAATCGTTCATCTCGTTATCAACCGGAGTCGCTGTCAGCTAGAGGAAGTGACGGGTTTAGGGGGTATCGAAGCCAGCATTAGCCAACGTTTATCTCATGTTGGGATGAAATGTCGTCGTCGTCCCGACAAAGGTCAAATTGTACTTTTGTTGCAAGCCAATGTACTAGGATGTACCCTCTACCAAAGGCTGGCAAGAACCTATTGATATTTACCCCCCGGGGGGTACAAGGGAATCTGAGTAGAACTGGCCAGTTGGAAGAGACCGATCCTTGTGAGTAAATCCCTGACCTGCAGCGAGTTACAGAGCAAACTCTTATGTATCGATTCCCTTTGCCGTCGTCGAGAGCTTGGCCCTATGATGATGTCGTTCCAGTCCACAACTTGAAGTCGGCATTATCCCTGCAGGCTGCAGTAGCACAAGCTAATGATTGACGATTGGATAGAATTAGAGGGAGTCTCAGGGAGATCGTTTGGGATGAAGTGAACTGATCGGATGATCGCAGGAGGATCAAACCGGAAGAACTTCGGCACTTCTGTTGGCTACCCCGCAATGCCCGCATGACTGCGGTCGAACAACTGTCTGTCGTGCTTGCTTAGTTTCTTTCCTTCAAACAGCTCTATACAAGGTCAGTATGCATTATTTTAGCGGGAGACATACACTTGTACACTTGGACTTGACTCTGAAACTCTTTCAACACAGGCAAGCGGTCTGTTGTGCTGCTAGCTGAGCGGCTCGGAGGGAGGTACGCACAAACAGACTATCCATAGCCTCGGTGTATCCCAGTTAACCTTGAATGCGAGGCCAGACATATCTATCAAGACTTGGAACGTGCACGAACGTCTACTGCTATTCTTTATCAATGCCTAAAGTACCTTCTACATCTCCTGTGTCCGGCCAACCCGTTCCTCCGAGTTTCCTACATACCTTAGAGTCGCAATTCGTCGACAACGCTGGGAGAACTGTCCTGCTTCGCGGCGTGAATCTGTCTGGCTCGGACAAAGCACCCATAGGTCATCCTTCGCAGGTACTCGATGATTTCTGGGAAACAGCGGAGAATGGAGGGGAAAGCTTCATTGGGCGACCATTGAACCTCGACGACGGATCCGCTGATGTACACCTCGCTCGTCTCAGAGGCTGGGGATTCAACGTACTAAGATACGTTGTAACCTGGGAGGCTCTGGAGCATGCAGGACCGTGAGCTGAATTGGTGGCTATTGAACCTATAGCTGAGTTTCTGACGAATCCATAGCGGGAAGTACGACTATGAATTTATGGACTACACAGTTCGCGTCCTGCGCAAGTGCAAAGAGTACGGTTTCAAGATATACATGGACCCACATCAAGATACGGTACGCATTTCTGGCTAATGTCTCGATGCACGGCCTAAATCAGATTCAGTGGTCGCGGTTCTCCGGTGGCTCCGGAGCACCCTATTGGACTCTCATCGCATGCGGTATCAATCCTAGAAACATCACTGCTACTCAGGCAGCGATCATTCACAGCGAATACCCGAACCCCGAAGAACCGAACCCCGCAGACCTTCCAGCTATGATATGGAGCACGAATTACGGCCGTCTCGCCGTTCAAACACTATTCACCTTATTCTACGCAGGTCGTGACTTTGCTCCCAAATGTATCATCGACGGCGTCAACATCCAGGATTATCTGCAGTCTCATTACATCAACGCTTTTGGGAAATTGGCAGATAGGATACGAGACGCCGGCGACTTGTTGGAAGAATGCGTCATTGGTTGGGACAGTATGAACGAACCCTTCGAAGGATTCTGTGGTTGGGACGACCTTAATACTTATCCTTCCAAGCAGACGTCAACCTTGAAGAAAGGCACTTTCCCTACACCTGCCCAGTCCTTTAGACTCGGCATGGGCCAAGCGCAGAAAGTCGATACTTGGGACTTTACTACCTTCGGCCCCAAGAAAACTGGCCAAACTCTTGTTGATCCAAAGGGGAAGAAGCTGTGGGCGGATCCCTCTATAGAGCAGGGTGGAGTTCACCCCAAGTGGGGCTGGAGACGTGACCCAGCATGGAAACTGGGTACCTGCATTTGGGCCCTGCATGGTATTTGGGATCCTGAAACGGGCTATGTAATCACGCCCGATTACTTCAAGACCTCGCCGAGCGATACTGATCACGAAGTGGTCTTCATTGAAGACTACTGGCGTGCACATTGGCAATCATTCGCGAGACGGATACGTCAATCCCACCCCGAGGCTATCCTCTTCGTAGCACCCCCTGTATTCGCACCACCACCTCCCATCAGTGAATCTGACCTACAAGGACGGTGTTGCCTGTCGACGCATTATTACGACGGTCTTACCCTCATTCTTCGACATTGGCATTCGTTCAATGCAGATGCTCTCGGTGTACTCCGAGGAAAGTACAAATCTCCCATGATGGCTGTGAAGTTCGGTGAACGCGCCATCCGGAAATCGTTCCAGGAGCAACTTGGCACGCTGCAGAGCGATGCTAAGATCCTAGGTGCCTACCCCACTATCATCGGAGAGATTGGCATTCCGTACGACATGGACGGCAAGAAATCCTATGGATGGACAGACGACGGAAAGTACAAGGGTGATTACTCGAGCCAGCAGAAAGCTCTGGACGCGAGCCTGAACGCGTCGGATGGTCCCAACGCACTCAGCTATACCGTCTGGACGTATTGCCCCGATAACTCTCATACGTGGGGAGACGGTTGGAACTTGGAGGATCTGAGCCTGTGGAGCCCTGACGATCTTCGTAGGAAGGAAGGGTACAGGATGAAGTTGAGCGACCAGTCTTCCGCAGCTATGCTCAGAGAGGGTGCTACGGCCAAGTCGGCTGCGACATCTTCGTTGTCGCTCTCTACTATCCAGGGGGGTACCCAAACTCCCCAAGGCAAGGTCTCCCAATCTGACTCGCTTTCTTACTGGGAGAATGCCTACGACTTCTTGACGGATGGTGCTCGAGCGTTCAAAGCATTCTCCAGACCATACCCCGTGGCGACTATTGGCGTTCCTACCAACATTCAGTTCGATATTTCTAAGGCAGAGTTCAAGTTGACAGTGCGGGTGCGTCCGCAGGATAAGCCCAACCCAGAGGCACTCATTCCACCCAAATCATCCTCCGCCTCTGTCGCTTCCGTAGCCGAGACAACGACCGAGCAGAGGCTCGCGACAGAGATTTTCGTCCCTCTCGTGCACTATGCTGCCGACAACGTCGTAGCTCGTGCTCTCGGCCAAGAGCAAGCAGGTGTTGACACACCGGACGAGACCGATGATGCAGAACAAAGTGCGGATGCCACACCGCGCTCTTCAAAATCCGTCTCGAGCTCAACACTACATGCACCTTCGATTTCAAACTCCAAAGTGTGGTACTCCCCCTCTTCACCCTGTACACCGGTCTCCACACCATTGTCCATCTCCGTTAAGGTATCAGAGGGAGACTGGTCGATCGACGGTCAAGTTCTCAAATGGTGGTATCCCGTCCCATCTGAAGGTGAGAAGGAGTACACCATCACTATCACCCGTAATGGCGGTGCGATAAAGGCCCTCGATGATGCTTCACGGGGAGGATTCTGGTCGCAGTGTTGGGCTGCTTTGTGTGGGCGATCTTGCTCTATCATGTGACGACATACTCCCTATCCACTTTTCCCCTCCCCCCGTTGCTGAAGCACGATGATATGATGCCCGTGATGAATTTCTTTCCTCCGTCTCTGATCTTCTCTACGAATGTGTATGTTCTGACAGTTTCTTGGTACTTCAACGGACTAATAGATGGATTGATACGAACTATAATGGATTATATACATCTGGCAGCTCTGCTGGTAAAGACTAGAGGCGGGTTAATCATGCTATGGATAACCGACCCAGTATCGTGGCGGGGTATCTGATGGAAGTTGGAACGTAAAGTTCAGCGGAAAGAATTGAGCAAAAAGTGTGATGCAGGAAATGCAGTGGATACGAGAGCTGCCAAAGATCCAAAAGGGAAGAAGCAATGCGGGTTGAGAAATGATTCGCAGGCGAAAGTATGCAGACGCGAATGGCGAAGAGAGAATGCGCGTGGACATGCAAAATAAACACAGGAAATGTAGAGTCCTAGGAATGATAGGAAATAGATGCAAGGGTACCTTCAAGGCGTGATGTTGAGACGACAGGGAATAAGGTGGTATCACGCTTGGTCCTTCCTGCCAAAGGAAGCCAGTTCCGTTACAATCAAGGACATAGTCGGCCTCTCTAGCGGCTCTTCTGCCCAGCAGCGCGAAACGAGGTTCCAGAAGTCATCAGAAATGGCTCGGCCAGTACTGAGAGTTGGTCGTTCCGGGCGTTCACCGCCAAGTACCCGCGAGATTACGACATACTTGTTGTTTAGTAAGGGGAAAGGGTGAACTCGTGTATATACCTGCGACGACGATCAGTCAGGGTTGTGTCACGTTTATACCATGCCCCGTCTACTAACCTCGATACAAACACGAGCGAAAGAGAAGACGTCGCAAGCGTAGGTGGGCTTTTCGGGCTCTGTCACATCGCGAAGCATTTCGGGAGCAAGCCAGCGAGCAGCCTCACTGAACTGGGAGCCTATACTGGCCATGCTCGCATCGGCGAAGAAAGCAAGGCCGAAATCCCCTATTTTTGCATGCAAATCATCATCTATCAGTATGTTGGCGCCTCGAACGTCTCCATGGATGACCCCTTCTTTATGTAGGTACTCTAGCCCACGTGCTGCTTCCAGGAGCTAACGGGGTATCCGGGTCAGCGTCATGCGTTGTCATGCAAGACAGGAGGAATAAACCTACCCAGCGATCATAGGGGATGTCCCGGCGTCCCTTTGTCATCGATGACATTGCATCGTGGACGTTACCTTGGGACATGTAGGGGGAAACCATGCAAGGAGCTCCGGGAAAGGTTTTATCGTCAACTCCGAGGAAGGGTAAGACATGCGGGTGAGATAACTGTCGCCATATTAATGCCTCTCGATAAAACGCCTACGCATCATATTAGTGTGGCGAAGGAGGGGAGAGTTTGAGTATTGTACGCACATCGTGAACTTTTCCCGGATTCGGGGAATTGTAGAGATGTCGTAGACGTTTCAGGGCAACCTGGATGTGTCTATCACCGTATATTGCGAGATATATGTCAGAAAATCCGCCCCCACGGAAGAAGTCTTGACTACAGCGGCGGAGTTTGGTGATGAAGAAGGATGATGGCAGCAATTTAGCCTCTCGCGAGAGTTTAACCAGAAGCCTGCGTAGTCTATTACGCTGTGGAAAAGGTGATGAGGGATCATCGACTTCTCGATGTTCATCCAGTGTCTGCCAACAATCGCGTCAAACAAGCATCTCGATGAGGGGTCAGAGGTGGCTTACCTGCTGCATGATGTCGAGCAGCGTTCTTGCGAGACCATCACGTGCAGTAAGCAAGTTATCTGGTTGCGCTTCAGAGTCAGGATGACCGAATGCATCCCGCAATATCAGCCTCGCCTGAGTATCCAAATCGGCGTCGTTTCCTTGCAATTTGCTGGGCGGCTTGCTTAGCCACGGACAGATCTGCGTCTTAGTTTTTACTAGCTGTTTCTCCATAGTAGAGAGCCTAGCGACAAGATCCTGATAATCTGGCATACGATTGCTGAGAGTTTGGCATCTGCGCGAGACCGGAGACGTCGGCCGGCTATCGGTCTCTCCAAGGTAACCGTCGCTTTCCACCCCAGAGGAAGCCTTCTCTGATTCAGATGGCGCAGAAGAGGCAGGCGTACTTGGACGAGATGTACTCTTGCAAAGAGCGACGGATGCACATATAAACTGATTGCGACTCGCGCTTCGCGAGCGAGGGGAAGTAGCGGAAGAGTATGGATGAACGCGAAATTGCTTGCCAACGTTTACGGCGCGTGGGGTGGAGCTATTACTTGATGTATCGGGCGTCCCGACCAACATGTGGGGACGGGTGCGTATATCCGCATTCCTGAGGTTTGATATGACACGAAGGGGTCGGGGAGCCGCAATAGCAGCAGGTGGCGTTGCGGGAGCCTGTGGATGTGTTATGAGCTAGTTCTCCGCTCGCAAGACTTGAATACGATCTCACATCTACGTTATCGTGTACAAGTAGTTGGTGGTAGCGGCGTAAAAGTTCATCATGAACGTTTCTCACGGCAATCTTGAGGGTATCTGCAGGGAACTGCGCAAATCGTGGTGATCGCTGAAGATCATTGCGAGGGGTCGTGCTCGCGGAGTCTATATAGAATGGGGCTAAAGAATACCACGTATGTTAGAACAACATATTTCGAATCATATGAACGGTTTACCTGCTGGCCTTCCACTCCGTGTGGCAAGGACTTGAGACAACTCGTAACACACCTCTTCGAATTCGGTATTCGAGTACCTAGAGTAGTAGTTGCCACTCAATTCTGGGGTTAGTTGAGGATCATGAAGATCTGAAGAGACAAGAAGATCGGCAGTTAGCTTCAAGGCCGCAAAGATATCACATAGAACATACCCCTGCCTAAGTGAAGAGCGAACTCTCGATGGAAGGAACTCAATGCGACTGGTGACCCATAGTTCCTTCCTGGGATTATGAGGGGTGGCAGATGAGTTCTAGACGTTGCTGGCCCTTCATGTGCGTGTTTCCATGCGCCCTCGCTCATAACCAAGATGGTGGGGTGGGGGCGAGTCGTAGACCACAGCAGGGAGGACAGGTATTGAGCGAGTATTCGCAGCAATGCAGCAATATAATCATTGCGGGCCACAAAACATGCCTCTTGCACGCTCTTGCCGTGCACAGATCAATCGGGCGCAGATAGAAGAGTTTTTACAGCTATTTTCAAAACTCT
>JSYW01000209.1:0-18638 GCA_000787475.1 Lentinus polychrous | reverse complement strand
ACCTCGTTTCTTTCTCTCTTCGAAATGGAATTGGAAACAGATCTGGGTTACCCCAATCCGCTTTTGGCTATTTCGATTCAGACTCGGACGATTCGGTGGATGAGGAGGAAGATGAGGATTCGAATGGTAAATCACATTTTGACTTTGTCACTCTCATTCATCATTTGAGGTAAGAGATTCTGACAACGACCAAATCACAAAAAACAGCGGAAGATTTTTACAAGAACGATTACCCCGATTCGGATTCGGACGATGGGATGTCGCTCTTACCGGAAGATTCGGATGCAAGTGGGAGTGGTAAGTGCAACCTTTCCCAACCCTCTCTCTCTCTCCCGCTCTTTCCCTAGTTGTCGATGTCTCAAATTAAATGCTGACCGTGTTTTGGGTTGGTTTGTTACTGTTAGATGCATTCCATGAACGCTCAGATCACGAATCTCTCTTCAAGAAAGACGACGACGATGGGAATGACGATTCATTTGATTTCTGAGCTTTCCGAACCAATAACTGATGATTGATGATTTCATGATACGGAGACGGAGCGCGATTCAATACCGAACTCAGAACTCAGGGGTAGAGTCCGGATTCGCGTTGGAAGGAAGCAAGTTAAAGAAATGTAAGCTTAGGAATGGGATATGTTTGTAATCTCCAACTGTTGAATGTGTATGAATTAATTACTTCACTCTATGTATTCATTTCGAACGTTCAAGCTCAGGACGATGGACCATGACGGACTTGCCAGTGATACTCTGTGCAAGTATCGGTACCGCATACCTATTCAGAGTGGTTGAAAGCACTAGTACTCAGCAGCCTGATCAGGAGAGGCAGACGATAGGGATATGGGTATGGATGACAAGAGGTATAAATCAAAATACTTGTTGTCTGTCTGTGGACACGGGTATAACAAGTAGAAAGTAGCGATCCCCGGGCCCCATCTCAGCCGGAGAGATACTTAGGTATGTGGTAAGAGAGAGAGAGGACCGATCGCGAAGACTACCAGTAACCCTATACCTGAAAACTAAAAATCTCAAGAGCATGACGCACGTTCGTACTGTATGTTGTTATATAGTAGTATGAAGGTCGTCATTAGTACTATTTGAAGGGGGAGGGGAAGAACAGGGGGATGTGCATTACAAGGGTTAGGTTGACTGCAAGAAAGAAGAGAAAGAAAGATGAGGGGTTTGATATCTCATGTGTAAAAAGGAGTAGGAGTAGGAGGAGGGCCTAGGAGAAAAAGAGGAAACATCCGAGTATAATAAATTCAGAAAATTGTTACATGTAACGTACCGATAGAGAGAAAGACGATGAACTAAAAGAAGACGAGTAGGAGGAGGACGAAGGTGGAATACTTCCAAAACAAAAGCATAAACACGCGCGCGATATCGTGAGTTGGTTGAAGAAAGCTGATGAGAAAGTAGTAGTATGCTGGGTGGAGTAACTTGGAAGCCGACAAGAAATAGAGATAGGCGGCGGGTACGGAGACGGCTTAAGAACGATAACGATCGTGAGAGAGGACGGGAACTTTGGAGGTAGAGGAAACCCAAGTGTGAAAGAAAAGATGGTACAAGGACGACATCATGATGATAACTTCACAGCAGTTTAGAACCGAAAGATCTCACTCACTAACCCCGACGAACGAATTCATGAAATGAAAAAAGAGGCGTGAACGGGCATGAACAAGACGACGTCATGAGATTGAGGGAGAAGGGAGGAGGTGATCACGGGGAGAGGAGGCAAGGAAAGGAACGTAAAGCTAGCTTCACATGATGACACACTTGCAGCACCCTCCCGATGACTCTTCCTCCTCAATAGCCATCTGTTCTCGCTTATACTGTTCCTGCAACTGGGCAGTGTTCGCACCAGGCTCTATCCGGGGAGCCTCAGGCTTCACGTTAACATCATTCACACCGTAATGCGAGAACGGAGCAGGGGACGACGGTCTCTCGTCCATCGCGAACGGTGGCTGACGGGAAGTCGGGCTAGGCTGAACAGGTGATCGCGATTGCTGTTGCTGTTGCTGCTCCTGTTGTTCTCGTCTCTCATCTTCCTCCCGAGGTGCTTCTGCTTCTTTCCGTTGCCCAAATTCGTCCATCGGGATATCCGCCGGGTTCACATTCGTTCTCGGCTGTCGATGCTTCGTATAGTCAAAGCCAAAAGTACCGGGTGCCTGAATACAATGCATGAGGAAATCTTAGCAACGGATATGTAATTCGTAGGTCTAGAAGAGAGTAGACGGACCGGCTCGTAAACGGGTTCTTCTGGAGGTTTGGGTTTGGGTGCCCCATCCGCCGTCGCGTAGTGTCCCTCAAGGCCCTTCTTACGAGCGACGACAGGAAGCACGACCTAAAGCAGTCCGCAAACATTAGTCAAACGGCAGTTCATGACCAAAAAACGCTTCCTGTCACTTACATCATCCCAATTACCGGTAGGAGGCACAGGTTGTGTCCAGGTAGGGATCGCATCCACGACATTCTCTCCATCCGGGTCAGGATATTGAGATACCGATCTCCTAACCTCGTCCCTCTTCATCGGAGTCGTCTTTCTCGGCGGAGACTTGGCGGGCGACCTCGCAGGCGATCTGGACGTCGTCTTGGTCTTCTTCGCTGCCGTACCCGAGGGAGGAGACGATGCCGGACTTTTTCCTCGCTTTTGCGCTGCTGACGTACCGTTGGCCTGAGCCGAAGACGTGTTGGGTTGAGAACGTGATTGCGAGATCCCACGTGCGCGGGGTGTGGATGGTACTGACGAGGGTGGAGGTTCAGATGAGCCTCTAGGAGGTTGAGTAGGAGTCGGTGTCCGTGGAGGGTCAGTGACAATCCTCGGAGTAGGCGTGGGTATCCGACTCTTGAAGTTCGACAGGTCTCTCGAACTTGTGGGGGTATCACTTCTCTGGGTTGGTGGCATTGGAGGGGAGATATCGCCGTTTGCTTGAGAGGAATAGTCGTACATGTCTGTAATGTCCTCGTCGTAATTTCCATCAGCGTCCTCGCCATCGCTATCCAGGTCCGTCAATGGTTGTTCGTCCGAGACCATTGCCGCCGCACGGGCACGTTCATCATCCAGATAGATACTCTCCCTCGCACCACCCAGACTCCCTGCGCGAGGTCTCGTACGCAGGCCCGCATGAGCATGAGCATCAAAGTACTCTCCCCTCGAGTTGGATCTTGAACGGGACGAGGGAACTTTGAGGCTTATCTTGGACGATGCCTGTCGAAGATTGTGCCCGTAATTGGCAATATCCAACATCTCCTGCTTCCGCGCAACACGCAGCTCGCCCACTCCTCCATTCCGGGAGATATCCCCTCGATACCAGTGTTCAAACGGTCGCTCTTCTGAATCACTTGATAATCTCGTCGAAGAGGGTGTGACATCAAAATCATAGCCGCCTCGTGATGATAGCGAGCTGGGGTTGAAAGGGGCAGGCTCGTTGACGAGTTCAGAGACTTTCGAGCGAGGGGTATGAAAGGTCGACTTGGAATTGACGGACGAAGGTGGATATTGTCCCTCGTCTACTGGCCACAGATCGGCAGAAGCATGGCCATTAAGCTTCGACGTCAAGCCATTCCTGCTTTCGCTCCGTACCATATTGGTATTATGAATGGAAGGTTGATTACTTGACGTGCTATTTGTTCGACCGCGCGAAACGGGGATTCGCGTCGCTTTCACGTTCGTCATGGGTGAATTTGACCTTGTAGAAGGTGGCCGTTGGGAGTAGGGTTGTGCGTATGGCTGGGAGGGAAGAGGAGGGGAAGAGGTGCTGGAAGAAGGATCAAAAGGTTGTGGTTGAGAGAATGTGCGCGGTCGCCTGCCTGAACCAGACGCGGATGAATCGTATTGTCCGTTGACCGTCTTACTACTACCTCCAGACGTGTCCGTACGCGAGTGCTGCAAGCTGGGACGAGGAATCGCGCTCGGTTTGGAGTACTGGGAGCTTGGGGAGGCGGTCTGTTCTCGCAACCCGTAAACTGTGTAAGAGTCTTCCTGGGAGGTCATGGATGCAGCCGACATCCTCTTCGATAACGCGTGGCTTTCATCCTCCAAGCCTATACACAAGGAGTCAACCCCAGCTAATCACTGAGCACATGGAAGGTGTTTCGTACGTTTGCGGAGTGTAGGCACGATAACCTCATCCCAGGTAGGTTCCGGAGGCAAAGCAGACTGCGCGGTGGCTGTCAGGGCCATAGAAAATGGTGGGGAAAAATTAAAAACAATACAACGCAGACAGTTTGGGTATGCTCGAAGGAGAAGGAGTCAAAATACGGGTCAAACGAGAGGCGGAAGTTGGACGAAGATGACGGTCTCGCACAGAGTCCCAATCAAGGTGGGATTCGCCCTCCAGCCATGAAGCGCCTGCCTCCGAAACACCGGCCGGCGTCGCCGATCAGCAGATATATGTTACCGTCTGCCATCGCGTCTGCCCAATGTCTATCTGCAGTACTTACCTCTCTATATAGCCTTGCTATAGCCCAATGTAGGATACAATTGTGTGGTAAGCGTTCGAGAACGTATTGGAATGACGCTGAACGCGTAATTACAACGCTTAGTACAGTTTGCTTCAGCCAAGAACCCAAACGGTCCCGACGATTGGTGGGTGTCAAGCGACTCTGTACTGCTGTACTGCAGGGGGTTTGAACAATCGATTTTTGACTGTCATTCTATGCCCATGCCTCTAACGATCATACCTATTGGACGTCCGATCCCAGCTGTCACTTCGGTCAGTGCATGTGCGTCTGTTCGAACTCCTGAGCCGAATCATATTATTCCACGCGGATGATTGGATGGACAAGCTAGCTTCTGCTCGATCTGAATGGACCCTCTCTCTGAGATATCACCTCAAGCCTAGCCAGCCTCAAGGTCGGTAACGAGAACGTTGACGAGGCGAGGACTTGTTAAGAGCCCAAGAAGCTACTTCATCCAAGGAGTTCTTCCTCCCCGGTGGTACAGCCTGCAGCTGTTCCGTCCGCTCGAGTCTATCCATGTCGCACTGTATCTCCGCATGGTTCTGTAATGTCCCAATGTGCTCAATCAGTGACTCCAATTCTTCAGTCTAGGATGGTCCGCAGGAAATCATGATTGTTTGACAGAAACCGATTCCATTCTTATCACTATCACTATGTCCGCAATCCCACATACCGGTTTTTTCTTCCCGTCGACGTCGCAATACTGATGTACTCGTGGCTTGCAACCAGATGTCAGCACGCACTCGAAGGCTAGGGCATAACACCATTCTTCCTGTATAACAACGCAGAATGCATAAATAGCAGCCCCATCGGATTCCGAACGCAAGAGCTGTCGCCTTCTACAGGAGTCCACACATCCGTTGCACTAGTTCACCAAGTATCCTAGGACGTTCGCGGCACTATGGGTGATATCAAGGCTAGGTTTCAGTTGATCTCTATAGCAGGGCTGGGAGGCGTTGTCGTGATCGCCGTGGGCTTCTCCTTCATGTGCGTAACGATGTGCATCCGTGGAATTGGCCTTATTTCTCTTTCTCCCTCAGATTTTACGGCATTACGATGACGCAGACATATTTCTACTACAATTCGAACCACGAAGATAGCTTCCGTATTCAGGCCGTGGTTGCTGCGGTGTGGTACGCTTACTCATGCTCTCAGGAAGGTTGGTGTAGTCAAAGATCCCTGATGATCTTCTCTAGGATACTAGAGACCACCCACACAATCCTCCTCTTTCGCGCCGTGTATTTTTACGCCATCTCAGCAACTGGAGACTATCTGAAAGTCCTTGCGATGGACTGGTACGTTCATTCATCAGGCAGGAATTGACTCGTCTGTTACTAGTCATGAATCTAGGAGCGTCGCGGTGAGTAGTTTTTGTGCTCTACTACTTGGTGTCTCAATTGATCATTCTTTCCAGTACGTCGTGTTCAGCGAGGTTTGTTCAGCTGCTACTGCTGTCTTGCTTCTGCTGCTGATTCCATATAGATTTGTATCATAATCATCGTCGAAGGGTGCGGCATTCATTTCCTGAAGAATTGGCTAGCTTATCCTTATCTAGGACGTCATGCGTAGTTTCAATATTCGACGGATCTGGATACGTGAGCTTTTACATCACTTGCCAATAGCATTGAATCCAATAACGCCCGACTTGCGCAGTGAGTCGTGGATATAAGCCAATAGCTTGCGCTCTGGTGCGTAATCTCATGCACTTTCAACTACTGTGCTTATATTCCGTAGTGTATCCTTCTGGTCATCCGAACTGGTCAGTGCAGATCATGATGTCCTCTGACAGCTGTTCAACTGACATTCCTGTCCTACTTGGAGGTTCATATGCTGGTGAGGTTGCGTTTCTTACCGCCGGGCCCTTGATACTGATTCCATATCGTCTGTTGTCGCAGCCGTAGGTATTGCACTGTGAGTATCATTCATCTGACTGCTTTCGGCGATGGCTCTGACAGTGCTCTAGGGCTAAGACAAGTGATTGGCTCTCCTTCGATGCACGCGCTCTCAATGCTGTATGAAGATATCCTCTCTCTCACAACACAATCAAGCTCTAAGACTATGTACCCTTAGCTTCTCATCAACATCGCAGCTGGCACAGCAGCTGCCTTCGACGGTATGATAGCCGCATCCATGGTGTACTACCTACTTCGCAGTCGAACCGGTATCAGAAGGTGCCACCAATCATTTCTTCAAAGTATACGTCATATACTCAATTTACCATAGGACGGATGGTCTTATTCGCTTCCTGATGGCGTACACCGTTCAGTCTGGTGTTCTCTTGCTGTAAGATGACACTGCTACATTGTAGCACTA
Source organism: Lentinus polychrous (assembly GCA_000787475.1). Classification (NCBI taxonomy): domain Eukaryota; kingdom Fungi; phylum Basidiomycota; class Agaricomycetes; order Polyporales; family Polyporaceae; genus Lentinus; species Lentinus polychrous. Next base: position 11,868 of record JSYW01000209.1, on the reverse strand, counting down.
GACTGAATTTTTCATATAGCTTCGTGTCGATAGCTGTCGCAGTAATGGTACGCCCAAACCGATGATTAGCCCCAGCCACATCGCCGTAGCGACTAGTACACCTGATATATCGCTAGCATGCGTACCTACCACTCAGCCTTGGCTTCACTGGCGTGGTCGCGGTAAGATGCAAACGTGTGTTCATACTCATTCGAGCATTGGATCACGCCTGATGTTGAATCGTTTCCTGACAGTGTATGCGAACGCTTTCCTCGGAATGTAAGTGGTTGTCACTATGCGTGCTCGTCGAGGTCAGGCTTACCAACGAGCTCATACATTAGCCTCAATGCCAGAGTGGTCATACGTAACAGATCCGACTCCAGCTCATTGTGGCAAACATATGTTGCTCCGCGCCGCGGCGGCGAACAGCCCGCTCCACCTGCTATCCCACACGAGCCCATGGGGACAACGAAACAGGTGCGTCTCCTTTGGTGTTTGTCGATGTCACTGCGTGCGCTCACCAAAGTCTGTTTGCCCTGTCCGACCGTAATGTCCCGGCGTAGCATGGAACGGGACATACAGGAACAGGCAATCAGCTCCAAGTCCGAATATAATACCGGTTTTCATTGTTCTATGCAACGCGACAATACGAGTATGATTGATTTCGCGCCAGGCAGGTACTCGCAGTACTTTCCTGTATTCTCTTAGCTTGCATCCGGAGGCTGGAGCACGAGCCGGAGTCTTGTATATAAGAACAGCACGCTGAGCCTCCCGAGTAAGGCGGCCGGTTATCGACACCTGGCTTAATCCCCTTCCATGCGTACTACTGAGCGCTGACTGCCAAACCTTTTGTCTTCTTACGGGATTGTTACTGTACGCCTACTGTGGTTCACCGGCATATTGTGCAGCGCTGACAATTCCCGTTGTAGTCTCACAAAAATGATAAGTATGCAATGGCTGTAAACTCGCGTGGCCATTACAACTTCAAGTGAATATCATTCTGATTATCTACACCAATTACATCCATTTTGCCTTGACAATAGACGCGACGGGTGCTGCCAGTCCGTCAATGAGGGACAAACACCAAGACCATGGTCCTGTCCTGCAATCTGAGTGGCCTGCTGAATACATTTAGCATATTTATAAGTGACATCCAAGTGAAGAAAACAGTTCCGCCACTCCATGAGAACCATTGCCAGTCAACGTTCAAGCGAATTGCGTTCGCAGTAGGTGATCCTCACTATACTACTCGGCAGCTAGCGAACGCGGCGAGATGGCTCATTTCATCTGGATGATGGATCTTACTCGGGGACTCGGCCTATCCTACCAGTCACCGCGTAAAGGGGGTAGGTTGACCGCACGGAAGTCGAGGCCGGGAAAACCCACCTTTACCGAGTGCACCCGCCTCTGTCTATCTTGATTGGAATGTAAAGAAGGGTGGCGATTCTGAGCTGAAATGTGGTGAGCTGTGTGGAGTTCAGCCTGCAGAGGTAGCCACAGTCGCGACAATTCAGAGTGTACGCCGACGATCGAAAAAGAACGTCTACCTGTGCATAGTCTTTATCAAACTCAACCCGGCTTAGATACACGTGCCCTAAACGTGATGAGTGACGTCTGACGTCATGGCAACCCACTTCTGTGGCTGACATGATTGCCTAACATAGATCGCTGCGTCCATGATTGGCAAGGCCTTCCGTTCAAATGTGCTCCCCACGCTTCACTACGTCCACGTACTCAGGTACGACAGTACGTACTTACTTCTCCACATTCGGTGTCACTCACAGCGCTAGCCTGTGTATACTGTGACTTAGTACGTACAGAAGGTATGTTACATCTGAGATTGATTGACCCCGTTATGCTGCTTCAAACTTCCTGCTGACTGCACAAGATACCCTCTCAACCCAGTACCTCCATCAATATCGCCTCCCCCGAGTCCACCAGACATGCTACCGTAGGGTTGCTTGCCATCCATCGCAAGCAGGCAGACCCAAGCTACTGTCATCTCAATAGCGCACGTCACCATGACGGTGACTCGTCGCCCTATGGCAGACTCCTTCGGTGGCATGTCGTTTCCCATTCCTGCCTGCTGCTGCTGTTTTCGTTTTAGTTCTGCTGCGATGTTGAATACACCTTGAGCGAAGAGCGACAAGGCTCCAGCCTCGTGAAGACGAATGGCACCGCGGAGATACAGCATGGCGAATATGAAGGACGCTCCTCCGCTCATCACAGCTCCTGCAATATGTGCATCGCCTCCATCAGCGAGCCGGGGTGTCGCCCATCCCCGCAGTCTTCCAGCGAGCCAATTTGGAAGCGCACAGTTGGCGGCATCAAGCAGTGAGCAATTCACCGCTGCTGCTGCCAGAAAGCTGATAGCTGCTTCTCCCAGGACCTTTGAGTCGTACCACGCCGTCATGGCGCATCCGACCAGCATCCCATACGATCGCCATTGTGGCAGCGTTTTGCCAACACTCGTTACGAGGCGCAATATGACGGCACTGGCAAGTATGCTGTGGCACAGTACGCTCGGCATGTCTCCCGACCATACGTCGTACCATGGGGCACTATGTCCCGAATCATGATGGAATAGGCACATGGTGGAGAAGAGGGTAGCGACAAGGGCCATGACAGGATACACCTCCGTAAGGAGCTGATGACCATCGACCCCGTGTAGTGGCGAGCCCTGTGGAATGAGCTGCAACCGCCTGGCCCTGATATAGAAGGAACGCGAGAAATACACCGCGTAAATCGCGGTCGCAACGGACGCCATGGCCTGTTGCGTCCGGGTGATTATTGGACACGCGAAGATCTCGCGGAATGTGATGATGATGGAAGGCCAGCGGAACAGCATCAAGGATATGATGGTCACAAACTCGAGTCTACGCGTCCAGCGAGACTTCTGAATGCCGTATCCCAGCGTGCTCGCTATGTAGACGCTTTGGGATCCGACCTCGGTGATCAACGTGGTGTACAACGCGTACAATGCTTTGACTGGCAAACGGACGTGGAGGAGATAGTACATGGCGGCGAGAGACCCGAGGTGATGGAAGAGTATTTCGGTGGAATAACCAATCCTAGAGAACTCTTGCGTCCAGAGGACTGCCCGTCCGAGGAGGCAATACTCCGCCGCCCCGGGCTGTGCGAAGTTCATGGGAGGCGCGCCGTCTGCGTCTAGATACGCCTTCGCGCACACGGGGGATATTACGGACGTGGCGAGGCATCCCATGGCGAAGGTGAAGAATGTGATATGCTTGCCGCGCGCGACGAGGTCGGCGTATGCCCCAGGCCATAAGTGTCGGAATACAATGTAAATGGCCCTTTCGATGAAGTACCATGCTGTGGACCATTGAACGAACCACAAGAACACGGTAACGGTGGCGTCAGCTCGGAATGCGTCGAGAGAGGTGAGTGTTTCTTCCATGTCACTTTAGATCGGTGGATTTGTCTACATCCTGCACCAATTGACCTCTTTTTATACAACAGCGACAAAACTCAACGCCCTTACTTGGTCTCACGCACGTTATGGAAGCCGTACTCTGGCCAGTGTTGGATCTGTCTGGAGTCTAGCCTGGGTTCGGACCACTGTCAAAACCCCAAGTCTTATGCGGTGTATGTTGGCTGCGCGTGCCTTTCCTCATACAGCCGTAACACTGATGGAACGCCATCCGGCGTATTGAACTCAAAGCATGCTTGATCATTCAACCAGGATTAAGCTCTATGGACACCTCATAACTACCGGGCAATCGGACTACATCATCATGACGGACGGTTGCAGTCAGTACGAGAGCCCCTGATACTATTGCCAACGTGTAGATTTCTTTTGGCGAGGACTGCCTCTGAAGCCGTACGTCTGGACCGAAGTTAGTTGGAATCTTTATAGTGCAATCCTAGGTTGCGGACGACATTCTCCCGTTTGACCTCTCGGAAGCAAGATGAGTTTACTCAGTACAGCACTCATGACCCTCGGAGAAATCACTCTCACAATATCAACATTAAACTTCACAGACTCACACGGTCAACGCCACGGCGAGATATGTAGACGAAGGAGACCTCGAGGCTCTCAGCTGCGTCATCCACTGCCATGATACGTGCGTCAATGTCAAGGTAACTATCGCTAAAAGGACCGCTGTACCCCAACGCTACAGTTGTATGCACCATAAGAGTATCTCGGTGGAGTGGGGTAGTATCTACCAGAAGCGTAGACGCGTTGAGCTTTGTCAAGGCTGAAGGAGCAGAAGATCACAGCGGCTGGCATCTTCACCGCAACCTCCACAATGGGGATGGAAGCTTGGAAGGTCAATCCGCCACTGCATTCATTCCTACCCGATAACCACTCTTGCGGCACCGGAACCCGGGCATTGGGCAAGAGCTTGCCAGTGATATGCATTTTATCCAGATTCTGAGGGACGCCAGTGACACTGACCATGTTGATGATGTACAACCAAGACACGACGAATTGGACAGCAGTCAACCCTTGCTGGTATGTAGCTCGGGAGGGCTCTTGACGCCATGCGTGCGGACTGGGAAGACGCGTGAATAGACGGTCAGCGATGTTCTGCTCAGGCCGCTCAGGCGGAACTTTTCATAGTCCTGGGGAATGGGGAATGGGGAAGATTCAATCGCTACGAACATGTCGAAGCATCTCTCCATAGAACCGGCTAGGATAGATCATACTTTGACTCAAACTCTAAAACTATTCAATTGATCGCTTTCAACTGATTTCCGTATGCTCACAATTGCAATTGTCGATGGAGTCCATCCGTGCTCTGCTATGTGACGAACTGTACGTCAGCGTCCCAATGTCGTGAATGATGCTCTCCATCGGCTACAAATGGCCCCCTTGAGTAAACCAATGCATTCGATCCTCTCGAGCTAATCTCATGAGGCGATCTCCCAGATTCCAGTCCATGGCTCCAAATCGGGCTAGCTGTATGCGCGTAGGACTGGTAGGCAATGACGGAAGGTGATCTCACAAAGTGCATGGTCGATATGATATCCAGTTGACCGAACCCCGCAACCCCAACCGCCTGGACTGCAAATAGTCCTGGAGTTGCCCACTGCTCTGGCCTACTTTGCAAGGGACAGTGGAAGATTGGATAGTACTGGAGGGTATATTTCTTTGCGGTACATATACATCCTACAACAGACCAATCGCAAACGCCAGAGTGTGAGATGTGTCCTACAATACAAATGCAAAACGCACGATGGAGAGCACCGAAATCATATAATCCAAAGGAAGAAGCAAGGACTGATCCCTACCGTAGTACCTGCAACCACATATCAAGCTAATCTGACCCTCCTTCAGGTCCTGCCCCCTCCATACCATCGAAGCCAATGATCCGACTGACAGGTCGCAAACTCATCGTCGGGTGTTTCTCCGTGACAGGCTTTACGATCTCTTCATCCAGAACGCTCTCCTCATCGCTATCTGACACCCTCCGCCCATCCCAGTGCTTACCAGAAGGCTTGGTCATATGTATGCTCATCAGCGTTTGCCTCTTTTGTTTTCGTTGCAATTCGTCCTCGCCTAGATCTTCCTCGGCATCAATGTTGTTATTGGTGGGAGAAGGGGCGGATGATGGCGCTGGGGGAAGTTTCAACGTCTTCTCGCACTCGACCAGTTTCTGTACGAGCTCCTCGTCTAGGTCAATGTTGAACAGATCTAAGATGTATCGCCGCACGGGAAGCCGGTATCGTTGAGAGGAAATGGTATGGATGGCCCTGAAGAGCATCTCCGGTGAAGTGAATATTCGGCGGTAATCCGATCGTGGTTTCATTCTGTTGAGATTATTGAACAGTTGTGAGCAGGAACAAGATGATACGCTACAAGAGAAGACGACTGACTTTGCAAGCGTACGAGAGGCATTGTTTGCAATAACGGTATTCGCGAGGTTATAGATCGCAGTCATGACTTCAGCCTCTTCGTGCGTTTTGGGCGGCACCAATCGACTCTGGCCACCATCCTCGATGCATACAGGATCCCACGATGGTATCTATCCAGTGTTAACTTAGCTGGGGAAGTTAAACGGGTGACATGGAGATAGATATATACCGAGACGAAACTATCTACGTCCAAAGGTACGCATAGGCCGGTGGGCAATCCGAGGGGCGAAAGCGTCGCTTCCCAGTGATAGTCGTCCAGTATTTCCGCGCCTTGAGGCGTGGAGGAGATCAAACCAAGAACGAAGAAACAAGTACTGCATGGTAAAAATTGTGGATGTGGACGAATCATATGAGGACGTTAAAGACATGAAAATAAAGAGATCACTTACCCCCGTACTGAGAGCACCAGCGACCGTTCAGCAATCGCCAGAATCTCGGGAATAACCTCTTCTTCTTCCAAGAATGGTAAACCTCGTTCCGTCGCACCGATATTTCCCTGAAAATGTTGTTGGGACAGCATTTTACTCGTCTCAAAAGCAAACACGTACTACAGCCCATAGGACACTTTTCAGTTTTAGGATGACATCCTGATCTTCGCTTTCGAGACCATGCCTCCGGATGAATGAGGCAAATTCGGCGAAATGGCCTTTGTCTTGGAGCACCTGGCAACCCTCATCGGTCTTTGCCATCACGCCGTAAAAGTGTGGTGGGACGATGCCGTCGAAGGCCCTAAACATTTGTTAAAATGCTTCCTCACAACGAATTTGGAGCAACGAACATGAAGTCGTGGTCATCCTCCGAAGGAGAGGGTATAACATTGAACACTTTGGCTAGGAATACTTCGATATGGATGACGTAATGAATGTTTCGTTCCTAACCAGATGGTGAATAGTATGTTTGGTATTGCATGACAGAACTTACATGAAACCAAAGATCCATTTCGCGGTCAATGTAATCCGCAGCGTACAAATATCGGAATCCCAACGTCGTCGACATGAACCTGAACAAACGATTGCACATTAGTCATATTTTCCCCACCATCCTGTTGTCACCGCAGAGACGCACTTGAGAAGCAGCGGGTGACCAACTTCGCCCAAATGATCCAACGTGGGATGCATCTCAACAACAATTTGCAACACTGCAGGGTCTTCACATGCTTCTTCAAGGTACCGGACGGCAACTTCCTGTACTTCCAAGGATGGGTCGTACAATTGCGTTAGGAGTAATCGCAAGGTCCAGGCGTTGGCCACCGTGCTCTCACGGACAAGTTCCCCGAGATGGTTGGTCGCATACAGTCGAATGTGCTATTAGACAATAGCGTTCAGTTGCACCGTTTCATGATCTGCATAGTTGGATCGCACCTTATAACTGGAAGTAAGCGCCTTTGATAGCACTATCCGCGAGTGTCCATCGCTGCATCACGAGTTAGCTGAATTGCAAGCAGTAAAATACGTCAAACTCACATGCTGTAGTCGAGGTTATCAATGATGGCCTTGGTGATGTCTTCTCGACTGCGCAAGTCACTCAAGTGATAGAATGCAGTAAACAGCTTGAACTTCTCCAAGAGACTACATGAACACATGAGTTATGGAGATCGCCACAAGAAAGTACATAACTCACGCAAGACCTTCTGGTCGTTTACTGAGAGCACCGAGCATCTCAAAGTATCCGTACGTTAAGGTCTCCTGCATGCGCTTCTTCGAGAAAATAGGATCAGCCACGGGGGCACCGTTGAACTGCGCAACAAAGGTGAGACAGAGGTGAGGATACTATACAAACAGTGATTTACCGGATCAAGTTGAGCAAAACACTGGAAAAGTTGAGACAAAAACTCATCCTCAGCGAGGAATCGCTGACCCTCATTGCTTGAGAGCAATGCATTGAGTAGCATGCATCCCAATCGCACCCAACGGGTGTTTGATTTGTTACGAGGCAAGTCGGAGAATCGATGACTGAGGGGATGATAGAATTGCATCAGTCTTCGAATATGCCGCGATACTTTGATTGCTTCTTCCATCCTCTTTGGGTTCAACAGAGGTCCTTCCAGGAGATCGTGCAATGTGTCGAAATTCCACTTGGTATGGTCCTTCGTCACCATGATCTTTCATAACCATCAGATCATCGTCACTATGTCGAAAATGCCACTGTCTCACTTGCGATTCCAGCAAACTACTTTGGAACGTCTTGTCATCCATTTGCATGCCCATCTTGATTTTAGTTTGTTCCATTTGTCTTTGACCACGTTTCATAGCCTCTTCAACCGAATTCGCTCTGAAAGGAATTCAGCCCTTGACCTGCCCAGAAGGGAGCAGTGGTTGACTCACCGAGAACGGTTGCCCTTGAACGTAGCAGGCTGAGACCGTGTACGATGTCGGTTGTAACTATCGATAGCTGCCAGGGCTGACGTGCCAATAATGCGACACGAATCCTTGTCATAGTTTGCAGCTAGGTGGAATACTTGCGGAAGTGCCTACACGGCAATCTCAGACTCAAAAATGAGAATTATTGACTGGTAACGCGAATCACCTGTATTCGGGATGCTATCGAATTTGGCAGAACGCGGTTGGCAGTTTGCAGGATCTCTGCCATGAGCAATGTAGCTTTCCTTGACAAATTCGAGCCTACTTGAGTCTCTTCGAGCATGCCTGTAAGCGCCTGAACCCAACGTCAGCAACAAGGTGCGCGTCCGAGGATGACCGTACATACATCGATAAGCCCTGCCTTTGAGAAAACAAGAAGTAGAAGTGCGATATATTGATCAGTGAGTTTCAGTGAGTCTTGCGCCTTTGCTGTTGCCTCTGATGCCTTCCCAGCTTCAGAGGGCTGTTGAGCTTTGCGATACACTACATATAGGATGATATAAGCTGCTCCCACAGAGAAGGGATACTGGGGCACATACTCGTCAAACGTCGACCAGCGATGAAGGCTTGATGCCAATCAGGAGGTTTGATATTCAGTAAGTCGAAAAACATATCAAGGATGATTTCCTGCGAGTCCCTCAGATACAATGCGCGAATGTCATAGGCAGATCCCGTCACCTACTCTGGTCTCAAGCGAAGGTATTCGTAATCCGTCGATCAATGCACGAATAGCCAACTTGTCATGTATACAGAAGTACATTAGACCTGTAAGTCATTCGTCCATGAGGATTGTCATAACATATCGCATTGCGATTTGTCCTTACCGCTCCAAGTGCGAAGCATGGAAGAGATGATTCGCGTGGTACCTCGCATCCGGTCTGCGTGGTCAGGTCCTTTCCCGTATGCGTCGGTCACGCCTGACAGCGCCATCTATTCAGTATGCATATGAGTAAATTGACCAGGGAGTTCCTTCCGTTAGATTACCTCCAAGTCTGTTCCGGGGTGCAAGTATACTCTTGTCCGAGGTGAGTCAGCGATATAGAGAAACGCCGATGCCAATAAAGGGGCCATTTCCAGAGGCCCTTCACCCATTGCGTGAAGGAGAACACGAATACCATCCGTTCTGGCAACAAGTCCGACATCGATGAGTACTGTAGAGCAAACATCCGCCAGATTAGGGACGAATTGTAATTCAAGTCTCGAATGGGTAACATACAAATCTCGGTCAATGTCTGGATGCAGATCGGCTTGAACGGATCCTCGGGCTGTTCAGCAATAGCGATAAGGGCTCTCATAATGGCCTCAGACAAGGGGACCGTCCCAGATCCAACGGCATGCGGGGAACGCTTCTGAGAGCCAATTTCAACCATTGCACGTATAAGCTTGATGACTTGTTCTTTCTCGACTACATGCTTGTTGTCCCGGGCCAGGGACTTGACGATGTACCACTCGAGATGTTGCTCCCGAACCGTTTCAACCGAACGAGAGTCGACTAATAGATGTCGTATGAGACGATACGCGGTGGCTCGGCATTGTTTCGTCGAACGATCCGAGAGTGCTGGTAAGATGCTACAAGAAATATTCGCGAGGGGCCTCAGGTAATGTTCAAATAACGGCTCACGCTTGTACGACCTCTGCCACATTGATCTCGTATCGCACACGTAGGTTTCTTTGCAGAACGGCGGTCAATTGGTTCATAGCATCGATGCGGGACCGCAAACTATCACTCTGCTGAAACGCGGTCGGGGACGCTGTTGAGGAGGATGCGATGGTTGACGGCGAGAGCGTGCTGGGACGGTTCAGAGAATTCAGCGTCTTGATGTAGGCAGTTGCTTGTTGCAAAGAGGTTCGGAAGTCATCTGAAGGGACAGACGTTGAAGCGACGAGCGCGTCAATAGAAGAGCGACTTCGACATACCGCGATCCTCATAACCATCCTTTTTCTTCGGAGGTTCCACGACGGGTTGCCCGAACATCTTTCTCTTGAAGCTCTCGCTGTCTCCGCGTTTGCGATGGGGCCGCAAGGATTCTGGTAGGATGAGGTTACTGAATGGCCATGAAGGCGGATGAACGAACAGAGCGTACGAGTTTCAATGGTCTTCGTCAGGTCATTGATTCTGCTCTTCGCGATCTCAAGTTCCGACTCTACCTTTTGCCGTAAGTCTTCCTATACCATCAGTCAGACGCGTAACTACGCAGAGTGAGTTACGTGCGCACCCCTATAGGCATCTGGAGCAACTTCTCAGCACCCTCCTTGATCAAAGTTTGTGTCTTCAACTCCCCCAGCTGTTGCTGTGTCCCGTTACTATATCGTTATTCTATGTTCCTGCTTACGATGCCCAGTTACTAACCTGCAAAACATTGTCATTGGCACCACTGTCAATGAATGGGTCTTCATTCTGTCTATCGGCAGGTGTGGCTGGGTTCAGAACAGTTGTAGTGGCAGAAAGTGCCGAATTGGATTGAACACCGTCGCCCGAGTCGTTCACGCGAGCGGTACTGCCGTTGGTATTGAGGGTCAGGCCCGACGCTGGGGCATCGACGGTTAGTGCTGGCATGGGATCAAATGACTGAGGTTGGACATGTGCGGGGTAAACACGAGTTTGGCAGGTCGAGCGGTCGAGGGAGTACCTGAGGCTGGGAACAACCTGGGAGTATTCAGGCGAGGCGCGAGATGTGGGCTGATGATCTATGTTTGCAAGTTCCGATCAGGTGTCATCCCTGATATAGAAGGTCTCTTTGTTTGCGGAGTTGTTGACAAGTAAAGGTACTGTATGATTTCGAATAAATGGTGCACATACTGAGTGGACAATCTGTCTAGATCATCCCCTTAGCTTCAAGTCCGGTGCTCAGATTAAAAACATGGATATGCCATTAACAGTTACTGCTGTTGTCACAAAAGTTGGCACTCTTCTAAGAGCGATCAAGATTTCTGCATACTTTCTTGGTGATACTCTGAACATTGATATCTCCTTCATCTCTTCATAGAATCACTAGCTTCTCAACAGAGAGTTTAGCTATCTCTCAAGGCACAGGGCTTGCCAAGGTGCAAGAACTAAATAAATTTGACCATCCATTGCTGAAATACAAATCCGCTTAAATCTGCCCCCTTCCAAACCCAGAACATCGATATCTCTCCAACAGCTACTTCCATGGCCAAAACCTTTCGATGGTTATGTCCCGTATGTATTCTGGAGGGCATGGTGTAGCTGGTTTGGAGAGTTACTTGTGGTACCTCATTCCTGTTGATGACACACTTGATATAAGAATTAATCACCTGTCCCTTGTATGTCCGTGCAGTGTTGCAGTGTAGAGTGGTGAGTCGGGATGAAGCTCAAAGCTTGAAGTTGTGAGTAGTACATAAGCGCCTTGACTCAGGAGGGGGAGCATTGTTGAGCCAGCTTGAAGGTATTGCAATCACAAGAAGGATAGTAAAATATACTTTTATGCATTTGGGAACCTGATACCTGTAAGTACATGCCATAGAAAAAGCACTACTTGGCTGTGATAGTATACATTGCTTGGTAATGCAATTGAATCCTGATACTGACTGTCCACAACACATCAGTAAAATGTCAATCTTACTTAACCTTACTTAAAATGGCAATTTAAGTAAAATAAGTAGCTGTAAGTTGTTAGGTTCTAAGCGC
>JSYW01000206.1:0-14133 GCA_000787475.1 Lentinus polychrous | reverse complement strand
TTAACTTATCTTCTCATCACCCAACATTCTCACTTCATGAACTCCTGCAACCCATTCCTACCACAACCCCTAATCTTCCTACGCAATGTATTCATAGCTTTTTGCCATGATGACGCCCTCAATGACTTTCTTCATTTTTTCTCTGCTTGTTTGGTTACGCGTCGCCCTTCTTCCTCACTTGCAATTGTTCCATACCACCGACTTCCTGCTTGCCTTTAATCCCGTCCTCCTCCGTTCTCCCTTTCTGTACGAACGCGATGTGACTTGTCCTGGATTCAATCCCCAGTTCGTCTCATCTCCTCACGACATCTACAATGCTCCTCCCTCTTACTCCCCTCTTTGACGTGTTTGTACCATGTGTACACGCGATCGTAGGTTCTCTGTTGTTGTTGTTGTTGTGCAATTACAGTAGCGATAGCAATAAAAAGTAAGATTGTTTGTTTCTTATGGTGTTGCGTGTCAAGTTCTTGTGTGCATAAAGAACGTAAGTAGCACTGGTCGACTCGACTTGTCGTGGTCAAGGGGATCCGCCTAAAGTAACATGCGGTTGAATTCGAAGGGGACACAGTGACAAGATGACGTCAGGAGACAGACCGGACGCGTTCGCAAAAAGAAGGTTCACAATAATAGAAACAAATGTATAACACCTACTTACTGTACTAATTCCACCTCCTCGAGAAATACGATGAACAAAGTAGATTTGTTTCCAAACCAATTATAACAAGATTACAGGTAACGACGCAACGAATAGATTATAATCTCTCTCAAACCCCAGGCAGGCTAAATCCCATACCCAATCGCAAACAACGCATAATCCACCGCGGCGCCCGCCCAAATCCAAAATCCAGCCCAACCACACCCCACGAACCCATTCCAACAGCTCTTCCTATCATCAAAATCTGTCCGCCTCAACACCCTCGCCAATTGCACGCCTGCGAGACCGATTCCGGCGTAGAAAGGGAGAGATTGAGCGTTGAGGTATCCGGCGAGGGTGATGAGAGAGAGAGAGGTGGCTGAGAGGCCGCTTAGGATTGGGAGTGTTTGAGAGCCGAAGAGGAGGGCGGTAGAGCGGATGCCGACTGTGACGTCGTCGGTTTTGTCCTTTTTGTTGTTGTTGTTGGAATTGTGAAGTTAGAGCGTTTGTTAAGGGGGGAAATAAGAAGAGAGAATATAGGCGTGTACCTGGTGAGCGTAGATACTATCGTAAACTAGTGTCCAGCAGATCCCTCCTGCGTAGAGAGGGAGACAGACACTCCAGTTGACGGTGCCTGCTACGGCGGACCAGCCGAGGAGTGCTCCCCAGTTAAAAGCAAGGCCTGGTAGTGTAACATAAGTCAAGTTAGCTCGCGAACCATGAAGGTGACATGACGTACCGAGCACGGCTTGAGGCCAATAGGTGACTCTCTTCATGAAGGGATAGATAGTGACCACCGACAGGGACGATGCGCCCAAAAGAATGCTACGCAGAAACGATGTCAAGTCATCACAACTTTTTTTTCGACCAAGAGGCAACAAAGCAGCTCACCTGTACCAATTCAACTGGGTCAACACAGCCAACCCACCAGTCAACTGTACCCCGAGGAACGCAAACGCCTGCTTCGGATTGATATCCCCCCGAGCCAACGGTCTGTCCTTGGTCCTTACTTCGCTATCATCACTCAACACATCCAACAAATTCCCCGCTTTCTGCTTCTACGTAGCGAAAGCGGGATGATGAGAGGGGGGAAAGAAGACAGACGTACCAACAGCTTTGTCAAGATTCCGGTCCCACATGTCATTAATCGTGCACCCTGCGCCTCGCATGATGAGTGCACCAATCCCAAACAGGCTGAGATACGTCAATGGGGTTGTTAGTGGTGCGTCGAGAGCATAAGAGGCCATAGTGATGGACCAAGCTACATTGTGCATAGTGATTGAACAAACAGGTTGAGCAGCAGCCATTTCCCAGCCTACTCACTGCAAGGAAGATATAAAAGCGTAGTCCCTATGGGTTTGTCCAACCTCATTAGGTGTAAGTAGGGCTGAAGTTTGGCAGGTGCACGGTCAACCCATGACTTTGGGGCCGCCACCACTTCCACGCGAGGGGAGGAGGATTCTGTCGTGTGCGGGCGTAAGGAAGACCATTTGATTTGTGGGCACGCGAGGAGTGGTTTGCTAGATCCCAGTACAGTTCCCCTGTGGCATGAATGGAGGGTGCGACGCGTAAAGGATACACGGGACGCGTCGAGAAGGACCCGCATCGGTGAACAGTTGTAACTTGTAAGATCAAGAACGAGTTGGCGCTGGCGGTCGCCGTCATCACCGTCGGTGATTCACAAATGTCCTCGATCCCAAGTTACCCGACCTCCTCAACCTCCCTCAGACAGAACGCCATATGGTATCTAAAACTTCCTCCATCTGTATTCCAACAATGTCAATGCTATTTACTTTGAATAGAAATCCGGTGTAACGAATGAGAAGTTCTGAGAACAGTTATGCACATGATTAGGAACCAAAAGAATTCAATGCAAGCGATAGAAAAGAAAGCTGGGCGGATGTGTGAGATGCAAAGAGAGACAGAGCAAATGGAAGACGACATCATGCCCAATCTTTCCCAAGCTTGAACGACCATTCCCAGTCTAATGGCCCAACCATCAGAGACTTTCGGGTGAAGCTGATCGGACACTACTCACCAGCATATACCTGGCCGTCGTCGTCCACAACACGACTCCGCACGTTATAGGTGCCAGAGCGGGCGATCATACCAGAAGGGGACTCCTCAGGGTCAAAGTTCTTGGTGTAGGCCTCACCTTTCGGGTGGGGACCATATGAACCGAGCATTTGTTCCATCTTATCGACTGTTGGATGCAAAATCAGCAATGATCTCGGCCGCAGATTAGCCCGGTTACTCACCTTTGACACCAGCCCGTTTGACGACTTGCATATAGCGGACACCCTACAGAAAACCATGAATAGGCTCCTGATCAGATCCCGGAACGTTTCTACTCACCGAGCAGATGCCGTGGTTGACCTTGAAGGTAATACGGACACTGGAACATTGATAGCCATGAGACCACAGTCCTATCTTTACCCCGATCCCTAGATGAAACGCGAAACGTACTTGTATTCCACGCCCTCCTTGATAACAAAGGGATGCTTCTTGATTTCTGCTAGTTGGGCTTGGTCGGCGATGTTCATCGCGAGTTTCTTGCCAGGTGGCAAAGTGGGAGAGGCCAGCTCCAGTGTCAGAACAGTGACCTTTCACACGAAGATTGAATGAGATGCATCTTCTTTGAAGATTGAGGGACATAGACGCACTTGAGGTCCGCTTCCAGTCGTAGAGGCACCAGGAACGATGCCGAGGCTTGCCTTCCATCGAGCTAAGCTCTCGTCTTCGGCATCGAGCTTGGCATACTCGTCGACCGTCTTAGCAGCCCCGATCTTGTAACCTACGGACATCGACGTCGTGAGCCACAGAACAGAAAGACATGGGTTATAATATATACCGGGAGTGTTGCTGGGTGCGAAATCGTCATCGTCGTGCTGCGAGAGAAGGGATCAGTTGATAGACTTATTCTGCTGTCAGAAGCATGCACTTACGCCAGACATGGTGGTGGTCGATAAGTAGGCTGTATTGTAAGGTCTGCAACCTCAGGCTAACGACCAAGTCTACCGATCGATTTCCCACGGGTGCTTTAAGGTGCTTCCGAAATTAGGAGCTTGTAAGAGCAAGCGCCCATGGACAATATCATATGCGCAACGTCAAGGTCCTTGACATCTTGAGACTCGTCGGTTCTCAAATCTCAACTTCACAGTCGAGTGCATTCCAGGCGAGCGCAATATAATGTCATAACATGCACAAAAGATTTTCCAAGTACATCAGAGTCAGCCGGATTCCAGGGCACAGTACGGTAGGTAATAGTACAGATAGATAGAACACAGATACTTCCGCGATCATGAGGGGTCACAGAACGGGAACAGATGAAGGCAATAGATGGAGCTTACGTCGACAATATGCAGGGAGGGGTAAGACATGCGTGAGCTCCGCAGGAGGGGCTTCCGGCGTTGCATAACAGGAGCACTGTAACATTAAGATTGGGTGATTACGGGCCTTGGAAGGGCCTTAGGGATCCTGCGTATCTGGATCGACTGGAGGATGCATGCTCGCTGTCAGGGTTATCATCAGCACATATATTCTAGGCTAATATTGCAGAGAACGTACCGCCTTTAAACCAGCATTTGCCTTTGCTCAAATGGAAGCACCTCGATCCACTCGGGCAGACATGTCCCTGCAGAAGTTGTAAAAAATCAGGATCGCCCCGTGAGACCGAGAAAGACGGTCCTTACCCAACAACATTTGTCCCCATAAGGGCATTCGATACCTAGCAGATGCCGGCTTAGTTTGGCTCAATCAGCGTTACTCGCATCGCAGTTCATACCGTTCTTCAGATAATTACAAGGAGCCTTCTTTGCGTTCTTCGCCAAGGTCTCCAATTGCTCGGGAGTTAGGTCCCAGTCATGCGAATACTTGCATGCAGACTATTACAGGGTCCGTTCATATCGTGGGCGTTAGATCGGTGCATGTAGAGAACGTACCCCTTTGGAACAGGTCATGAGGTAATGCTCGTTGCATGGCGGCGGTGATTCTAGAAGAAATACGATAAAAATGCCGGCTCGAGGAACATGCGGGTGTACAACTAACGTTTATGTAGCGGCTGCGGTGAATTTTTCAATCTCATACTTGGCGGGGAAACAACGCGATACACTAACCTTCGTAGGGTCAATTAGCTTCCCAGTTCCTTGAGGGACATGAGAAGACCGCGAAAACTGGGACTCAGATTGAGGACTGATCAGCCCACCGTTAGTGGTTACGCTTCCGAGTCCAGGAGGAGGCAGAGAAATGGGCCCAGGTGCAGGACGTTTGTCTGCAGAAGGCAATTGATGCAGTTCGAACAGACCGTCAACATGAATGGTCGGGATAGCGAATGCCTGGATATTATCGGAAGGGTCCTTGGGGCCTCGCAGATATATGAGTTTGCCGAGAACTTCGTCATGATGCAGTGCGTTTAAGATAGGAAGATAACTGTCGTCGTAACCACCTATGAAGTGCTTCTCAGTTACTTCCGCACAAAATACGGGGACGACATGCCTCACCTCCGAGGATGAGCCGAAGTGTCTGAGGGAAGCGGGTGTAGGTCTCCATGTATACTGGACAGAATAGGGAGTTCAGTGGCGGTCATGATTGCTTCTAGTGCTGCGCTGACCTTTAAGCTTCACATCGACGCTGTCCTGACCGGGTCCCGCATCGACGAGAAGGAAGCGCGGCGATGCCTCACTGAAACCTACAAGGAAAGCTTGGAATTGTTCAGTGGTACATATGCCGCTCCCGAGCAGAGTGGCGAGGAGGCGGTCGCGGTCGACAAAGACAGTAATCCAGAACGACAATCGGCCAAAGGCTTGGACGTCTTCCTGGGAGAGATATTCGGCAATTCCCTGGGCGAGCTGTTGCGCGGCCAGGCGACCGCCTTGGTATCCTTGGGCGAAGTGGCTTTGGTGAAATACATTCGTATTTCCGTCGATAGCGCAGAGGATCAGAGGGCTTTGGTTCTGTACGAGCTTTACACGTTAGTGGCGGTGTGATACTGGTGGTGCAATTCGGCACCTCACCTTGATGGCATCTAGAGAAGAGAGTTGCCTATTAAGAGTAGTAACTTGGGCCTTATGGGCCTTTTTCTCGCGGTCTGCGACCTCTAGTATACTCGCGTGGGCTTGCTTCCAGACGGACAGCTCGAGCTCAAGCTCAGCCACACGAGACTCAAGGTCTGCATTATGCTTGACGGTGACAGTGGACAGATCTGCGGGAAGCGAATCAAGGGAAAGGCAAGGTCGATGCGCTGTTCCTGCCTGTTGGCAAATTGCTCGTACCTAGGACTCGTGTCAAAGCCTCGTCCCTGTAGAGACACCACCCATGAAGGGGATGTGAGTTGCCAATTACGTCTGGCGGCCGGGCAGGACACGTACCAGAGCTGCTTAACCTCCGCCGCAGAGGGCGACGCCATGAACGGACACAGAAGAAAGGAGTGGGGGAGCCAGGACGATAGAAAGAGGGGAAGGGGAGGGAGGAATGAAATATATAACCGCCGAGGACATGTTGATTCTTGCTGCCAGACAGGCTGCGGCGGTGAAGCAGGCTAGATTCTCCGAATAGGTTAGGCACGAAATGGAAAACCTACCAAACCCTGTCAGCTTCGAATCCCACGAAACCAAAGCAGATTCGAAAAAAGAATGGACGACTGGCCAGATTAGAGTTCTCTATTGACCGAGATGGTTGTCCCCTCTGCCGCCGGCTCTCCTCTACGCGCGCACATCCCATCTGTTGGGAACACCCTGCCCGTTTCGTGCCTGCACCGGAACTCGTCTCCCTGCGACGTCGCAGTCGGTGTTTGCCACGAAGCACTCACGATGCCTCCCATCACACTCGGGGCCATCCTAAACCGCCCTCTCAGGTTCCCACCAGTGCGCTGCGAATGGAACCCGTACCACCAGTACTTGTCGGCAACGCGTACTACCATCAACAACATCATCATGTCCATTGTCCATACAGTCACGTAACTAAACAAACAGACGCCAGCACCGCTGAGATCGCCGCGAAACCATATCAATCAATCTCGGTGCTAGTCCGCGTGCATTCTCACTGAGTTCAGGTGTTGTCAGTAGCTTGTACCTGGTTTGTGTCGGCGTTACAGGCAAAGCCTCACCTCCGACAAACTTGCAGATGCCTTGCTTGTAGAAGTGGCATTTGAGCCCAAACTGGCACTTATGCCCATAGCAGCATTTGTCTCCGAATGGGCACGTCTCGCCTGTCAAATGATATGGGATGAGGAGACGAGCAGGTTGGTCACGTTTATAAGCCTCACCTCTGTTCAGACTCGCGCACGGTGATTTCTTGGCATTCTCTCGCATTTCTTCGAGATATTCAGCGGTCATTAGGTAGTCGTGGGCAAAAGCGCAGGCCGATCCATATTTACAGGTCTTTGTGAGGTAGAACACGTTACATGGTGGAGGATCCTCTGTGTGAAATTGAGTTTCGGCGGAGACTAGGAGAACAAGTCTTGAGCTTACGCTTAGACAGTGGCTGATTCAATCAAGGTCAGCCGTCGTTGCGAACATGAAAACTCGGACACTTACTTTAGTAGGGTCAATATGCCTTGCGCGGGGTGGAGAGGGCGGCCCGCTAAGGTTGACAGTTGATGTAGGTCGAACACTGATTCTACAATAGTCGTATCCATTCGAAATGCTCACCTGCGCCACACTGTTCCTTGTCCAGCGGATGGAGTTGGTCGCAGTTGAATTCTCTGGCTTGTAGGTGTACCATTTGCTGTCGGATTCTTGCTGGTCTCGCGACCCAATCCGGGTGGGACGGCCGGCGAAAGCGATGGAGATCCACTCGCGCATAATTTCTCCGGTTCGAAGAGATCGGGTATTCTCAACTGTGGCAACTCCAAAGCGTGGAATTGCGCGCCCATGGTCCTATAGCCGGGAAGTAGGACTAATTTGCTGCCATATCCAGATGTAATCATTGACCTCATCGTTGTCATATATCCATTGTCGTGACAACCTACCAAAAGAAAGAGTAATATATAGGTTAGAACAAATGAAGTCGCCGATTCCTCACCTCCGAATATAACCTTGATCGTCTGCAGGGCCTTTATCTCGTCCTCCATGTAAGCTGCGCGAATTATCAACGAATGCTTCCTATCATTGCAGTTCTCCTTACCTCGAATCTTGGCGTCCACTGCCTCCTTGCCAGATCCGACGTCAACCATGAGGAACCGTTCAGCCGCCTGATTGAATCCCTGAGCGAAGTCCTCAAAGTTCCTACGCGCCTCTTCCTTGCCGCACTTCCTCAAAGTTTCCAAAAACCCTTGTTTGTTGAGGAACACAAGGGTATGCAACTGAAACTGATCGGTAGGCAAATGCTGACGGATCGCTTCGGTTAGCTTGGCAGCCACCGCACGTCCACCGCATTGGCCTCGGGCTATTTGATCCAAAGATGGGATGGTGCCATCGCCGTCAATCAAGCAAACAACTCGGCGGTCCAAACCCTGGAGATATGCTCGTCAGGTGCGCCAACCTGCTTGATAGGCATGATGAGGATGAGGGGCTTACTTGTATCAATTGAATCTCCCTGCCATGGTCTTCGCGCTCATGCTCAATATCTTTAACTAATTCCTTCTTCTCTTGTTCGCATCGCATCCATTTCTCTTGGAGATAGTCGTTGACAGATTTTGAACGCTCCAGCTCAGTCTCTAGATATTGAATACGACGTGAATATTCAACGTTCAATGAGGAGAACAGGTCGGCGATATCAGCTGTTTGATTTCGGTGAGTAGGCGACGCTGCAGAAAGGTGAATACCGACCCTGCCAATTATGACTGAGAGGACTGTCAGCGACGAGTAGTTCTCTCATACGATTAACTCTTACAATAGATCGGTAACCTTGGACTTGATGATGGTCGAGTTTGTATCCATGCTTTACGTCAAATATAGCTTTTTGTCGAGCCTTTAGTTGTAAAAGAAAGGGGGTATAGGTGCTACCATGGTACACCCCCGTTATATGTAAGTGTCTCGCTAGGTCTCGAGGCTGACACGAGTCAGACCTAGTATGGTCGGATCTTCGAAAGATGTATACAATAACATAGGGTTCTATGCTGCGCAAGCCGGCCTTTCGAAATCCAGAGGCCCCAAACTACCCATTTCCAGGAAGAGAGTTACCGTCAAGGTGTCAAGACTGGCCGCGTTGTGGCAGCATGCAGAACGAGGCTCCCATATGAAGCAGGCGGCGTGTATAGTTTCGCACCGTCTGGATTCAGTGAGACGTAAGGCCGGTACAGAGCCTTAGGACGGTGGTGGCTCCATAATCGCATTCAATGTGTGAAAGGTCTTGAGCAAGCTGACAATAAGTAGCAGTATGTGGAATCATTGCAGTGATTCCAGTCGACGCCGCGACGTAGGCAATCGAGCGACCCGACTTGAAGCTTCCTTAAGCTTCAAATCCCGTGAAAGCAAATGGCGGCCCGAGCCAAGAGAAGGTACTACATACATACATAGGCACAATTAGGAACGATTCCGTTCTTTCACCGTTAGGATTACTTCATACCGATACAGATGAGTCGCAACGTGTACCCTCTTGCGCCGTTTGCAGCACTATCAAAAGACGACTGCTCGTTTGAGTATTCTCCGTGCATTTTGGATGAGGTTTTGTCGATGGTGGCTGAAGTGTCGTACCTGTGTATGTTGGGAGAGATAAAAATCCATGCAAATAGATGATCAGAGGGTTGAGAGATGCCGAGCGGTTGTTTCGAGGGTATCCTGGTATGTCGTTGCGTCATGCAAGGTACTTGATGCAATGCAGAAGAGTGGTTGAAAGTTGTCCATAAGATGTTGGGCGGTTGCATCGGGGCGGGGATCTCACCACGTGCTATGCGGCACGAGGGTGATCGCGATCGAAATCATAATGCACCCTCGATTTCCGGGTTTGGTAAGTACACCTACCTTCATCCTCGTTAGCATCTTGCACATTTTCAACGCTGACGGACAGATATACCATCGAAGTCCTTGTTTCTTTCCACACTGTCAAGAAACGCTTGCACATGATATGTTGCTCTGTTGCAGGTGTATGTTTCAAGACATCACGGGATCTCCGGAACAACTTACCAGAGTGCCTCATGATGCTGCCATCGGTCATTCGGGCGGCATCTGAGTACCCCACTTCGCTTCTCTTTACCATGCTGTAATGTAGAGCCGCCGCAACTCTCAAAATTCGAGGGAACGAATTGCCACGGTTTGACCTATAGTCCCACGTATATAAAGATGACCGGCTCTAATGGAATAGCTCGTCGCCATTGAGTTCTTACAACCATGTCTTCCCAGCCGACACTCAGTCGTACGCACCCCAGCTCAAGCAGCGCACATGGAGAGAAGGAGCATTCCTCGAGTGACTATGAAGCCCAGCTGCGAAACGCAGCACCTATGCTGCGTGGTCGTACCCTGACTGCCGCTATCGCCTTTGTGGCGGGAACTGGGTTCACGTTATTTGGGTACATGACATGATCAAACTTCGCTATGGCATGTTGCAAGTCCGCTGACCACGTTCTCAAGGTATGACCAGGGTGTTATGTCCGCACTGTTGACGGCAAATCAGGTCAGTTCTCCGTATCGAGCATGAGAGCTTTGGTTGACCCTCTGCTTTAGTTCGAGAAAGTATTCCCTCAGACTATTACAGGTGATGATCAACCCTCAAATCATGCGACACTTCAAAGTTTTGTTGTGGCTATCTATGTACGTGTCAAAGCGGTTAGTTCCCACTCGCGCTCACCCCCCGCCAGGAAATCGGGTGCCTCATTGGTGCTCTCTCCAACCTGTGGATAGGCGACCGCCTTGGTCGCCGGAAGACCATCGTCTTGGGTGGCATCATCATGATCATCGGTGCTATCTTGCAAACGACTGCATTCAGTTACGCACACATGGTTGTAGCACGCATCATTACTGGCTTGGGGAACGGATTGAACGTAAGTTATTGTTGCAGCCCCTCACAACCTTCGCTGATATATTCTCATAATAGACGTCTACTGTGCCCTCCTATCATGCTGAATGTTCATCCGCTTCAAAGCGGGGTAGCTTCATCATGATTGAAGGCAGTCTGATCACTTTTGGCATCATGATATCGTGAGTCTCCAAATATCATGGATAGCATTCGTTCTTGATACTGATGTTTATTCATTCTCCAGATACGTACGTACAGGTTTGTCCGCTCGGAGGTATACATTCATCTAACTCCACAATGCTGTATTCAGTGGATAGACTTTGCATTGTGAGCTTCCCCAGTTCTCCATCGGAATCGGAAGTTTTCATTGACAATTCGTTTCAGCTTTTGGGTCTCTGGATCATCAGCACAATGGAGAGTTCCCATCGCCATTCAAATACTCTTCGCTGTTGTCATGATTGCAGGAATATCTTTCGTACGTCTTGTAGTGTTCCACACGTGCTCTAAACTTAGAGTGGCTTCTTCCAGCTCCCTGAATCACCCAGATGGTTTGTACTCACACGAGTTTCGAACTGTATAGGTACTCACTGAGATTGACTTTACACAGGCTTGCCAAGGAAGGTCGGAATATCGAAGCACTTGCCGTCATCTCGGCATTGGAAGACAAGCCTCATGACGACCCCAAGGTGCAACAAACCTTCCACGGTATTCGTGAAGCTGTTGAAATGGAATCGGCCACTTCAAATGGGCGGTCTCCTTTAAGGGAGGTATTTACTGGCGGACGCTCGCAGAATTTCAGAAGAGCATTCCTCGGAGTCGTCAACCAGTGTTTCCAACAAATTACGGGCATCAACTTAATCACCTAGTATGTCCCTGCATTTTCCTTGCTGCGCAGAAAACTAAACATATTGTCTACAATCCCACTTTCTCCCCGCGTGCAGTTATGCTGTATGTTCACATCCTTGTAGAGTCGGAGTTATTCGCTAACATAGACCTTCAGACCCTCCTATTTGAGCGACTTGGTATAGATGATGTCAAGTCTCGTATCATCGCAGCCTGCAACGGCACCGAATATTTCCTCGCCAGTCTCATCGCGATCGCCCTCATCGACCGAGTGGGGCGGCGCAAACTCATGTTGTTCGGGGCCGTCGGCCAATGTATCACGATGGTATTGCTGGCTATCTTAGGCAGCATTGACAATTCCGCAACTCAAATTGTCTCTGCCGTCCTGTTGTTCGTCTTCAACTCCTTCTTTGCCGTCGGCTGGTTGGGCATGACTTGGCTTTACGTATGTTTCTCATTCTAATCGTTATTCGCGACCCCGACTGACAGGATCATTGCCGTAGCCCGCTGAAATTGTCGGTCTTCGCATTCGTGCGCCTGCTAATGCGTTCAGTACGGCATCGAACTGGATCTTTAATTTCGTCGTTGTAATGGTCACTGGACCGTCCTTCAACAACATTGGCTGGGGGACGTACATCGGTACGTTACTTTGTCTTTCTCGTGTGTTTCACGAGCACTGACGTCTCCGTTCAGTATTCGCTGCTCTGAACGCGTTCATCGTCCCTGTCGTGTACTTCTTCTTCCCTGAGACTGCCGGACGATCCTTGGAAGGTATGGAAGCGGCCCCTTGTATATGCAATGTGACTCTGACCAGACCTGTAGACATGGACGTAATCTTCGCGCTCGCCTATAACGAGGGTGTATCGCCTGTCGCTGTCTCGCTCAGGAAGGATGTCCCTCCTGCAGGAACACCAGAAGCTGACGAAATCCTTGGCCTGGACTCTTCATCACGACGAAGCCCCTCTAGAACTTCTCACTCTTCGAGGAGTGATGAAGTGCAAGATACCGAGAAACATTAGAAAGTATCAGTATCTTTATTGTATCTAAACCACGATACCACTGTAGCTAAAAGTGTGCTACAATTTCGTTAACACAATTGTATCACTAGATTGACGACAAATGCATGCGTAGATCGTTCTGTGTGTCCACTGCTCCGTAGGATCCAGACAAGTACTACTTAGTTGAAGGAAAGTTCGGCCCTTCGACAGTATGTAGTACGGCGGTTTGACTAGACGCGGTCTACCTGGGCGATCGTTCAAGTTATGGCGGAGATTCAATACGCGCCCGTGGGAAAGTAATCAGACGCGTTAATGACTGTAGAAGCGCGTTTCAGTTGGCCGGTTCATTAGCTTCATTCCTCTTCCCCCTCATCTCTTGGGAGTCTCCATACCCTCTGGCCCTCTCATCTGCGACCTTCTGAGCTGAATTACACGCATACATCTAGTCAATCATGTCTGACTTGTATACTTCACTCCGTGTCTCGCCCAGGAAGAAGCGTACTTTGCCAGAGGATGACGACAACCTGCTCACTCCCAAGAGACTCCGACACGCGTAAGTCGCGTCCATACGGACGTTGCTCGGGATGGAAATGCATATCTGACAATCCCCCGTAGTCCCCCAACTCCCCCGGCCACAGTCATGCGTAAGACTGCCAGGGCCAAATCACCTGCGATACCTCTACCTCCCCACTTGTCGCGTCTGAACGCGATTCAGACCGCTCTTCAACACGCTCTTTCTCATGCCTTAGCCACCTGTGCCATTTCTCCAACCGCCGATACCGGCATTGTGCGAAATGTCCTCAATCACCATGCACTTAGCTCTTACTCGGGCTTGACGACCAAATTCGACGTTGACGACTTGAGACGCCTCTGCTGGCTCTGGGAATGGGATGGGAAAGAACTGCCTAAGCGGCAGTCGCTACCCGCCAACAGAAAAGCAGGTCCCTCGACGAAGAGGGATGACGACGAAAACCCTTTTCTTGACCATACCTCAGATTCCGAAGAAAACCCATTCCTGGAGAAACCCTCGAAAGACGAAAAGTCGTCGCAGGAGGATAACCCTTTCCTTGAAGATGATCAACCTGCGCCTTCCCCTCCTAAAGACTGGATGCGGAGAGCCATGGGTTTCGTGGTCAGTCAGACAACGCACTTATCGAAATCCACTGGCACACGAGTGCCCGCATATGGCATCGGCATCGAGGTTGAGATGGATATTGACAAGGGTATGGCTGAAGGCATGGCAGCTGTTGCGCGATGGACAGCTGCCGGTGAATCTCGAAGGAAGGAATTCAAGGCCAAACTCGATCAATGGGTCAAGGTATTTGCATCGACTACATGTGGCTTATAACGCATATGCTGAGGGCTCATTCATTACAGCTTCATTCAGGGAATGATTCTATCCCCGAGGTTCCCCTTGCTGATCTACCGCCCTTACCGAAACCCGCGCAACCTTCTACGTTGACCCGTCTCCTTGCATCATCTTCACCTAAATCACCTTCTGCTGCTAAGATTCTTGCGACACCTAATTCCCCTACTTCTTCTCGCTCGCCTTCCAAGCGACCCGTCCGTGACTTTGCGATACCTTTCCCTATAACTCCCTCAAGTAGAGCCGCTTCTCCCACCAAAGGCTCGCTCCTTTTCCCTGCGACACCCTCTAGTAAGACAGGAACTCCCTCGACCAAAGGCTCGCTGCTGTTCCCCTTGACACCCTCTAGTAAGGAGGGGTCCTCGTCAAAGAGCTCTATCGTGTTCCCAAAGACACCCTCT
>JSYW01000205.1:0-11112 GCA_000787475.1 Lentinus polychrous | reverse complement strand
GTACAACACGAACCGAATATGAACCGCATGCGAACTTGACCATACAAGGCAAGTCCGCAACACCCATTGCCCGAGGCTCCGAGCCAATCAGAATGCAGGCCAGCTGTGAGAAAAGCCAGGTCAGTTTTGTGACCAAATGACCGCCACCTGGATATTCACCAAAGTCAGCGGTCATTCCAAGGGTCAGGTCGTCCGACCGTGCATCACTGCTTGACGCAGGTTGCCGGCAAGACTGTTTGGGTATATTTGTCCCTATGGGTGCAGTCATACTTTTCAAGGAACTGTATTGGCCAACCGCCACACATCTTCACGCAGCCATTTTGTGGCTACATGCCACCTGGTATCCGGCATGTCTTCCAATCAGACATCGCCGTCTATCCTCACAGGACTTCATAACATAGAGGCCATCATAAGGCACTCTGTCAAATGGGACGTTATCAAAGAAAGAAAACAAATGGAAGACGAGATGGCGGCCAAACTTCGTGCGCAGATGGCCGAAATGGAGGCCGCATTTCGTGAAAGGATAGCCGGTATGGAGGTCGCATTTCGTGAAACGCTGAAGAGTGAACGCGAGAGGTGGGATGCTGAGGTCAAAGCCGAGCGCCAGGCCGCCCATGAAAGATACGAGGCTGAACGTGGAGGCCTGCAGGAGAAGGTCCAGAAGGTATGATGGAACTTTCGTCTGCATCGCTCAGAATAGCTCATAGAAGGACTCTGTAGGTGGTGGAACTACTAGCTGAGGCGCATGCCCAGAACGCCTCCCTGACGAACCAAATTGAAACGCTCAAGCTCCAGCTGAATTCGAGTGTAGCCAACAAGAGTTCGGTCGCGACACAAACCGACCTGCAGGACTCGGAGGTGAGCATTCCCGGGAATAGTGTCTTGTACAATATGAATCGCTGACTGACTCTCGAGCCAAGCTCTCAGGCACCTCCATTGTAGCTCTCCCATTCTCCGGGGTTGTGCCTGACCAGAGGATGCAGCTCTCTGCCGACGTATGCACGCGGACAGAGACATGCCTACCGACGCTGCTCCCCTCACCTCCCGAACTTACGATGGAGGAGTGGATACAGGAAGAGTTTGGAGAGAGTATCCCTTCCGGGCCTTCAGGGTATCATGTATTACCTCCCCCTGAATCCACCACCGCTCCGTCACCTCCACTGTCTCCGTTGGCTCGGTCCACCTCCGGGGATACACTAGTCGCACTACCGCAGTCCCCTCGGACCTCCCCTGTTACCCTAAGGAATATTGATGAATACGAATACTCTCCCGAGAATAACCATGATACTCCTGACTTAAATTTACTGTCGAGTTCTTCTTCTCCAGCTCCTACGTCGAGGTGGAGAAAATGGACTCCGGCCCAACCCAAACGTATCAAACAACCTCTAGTCATTTCCGACCAGTGTAAGACCGTATGTTTCATCCACCTCGGAAGAACTGAGGAAGAGGATACATACGAGATTGCGGAACGCTGAGGCGCGGCGTGAATTTGGGCTAGTTCATGGTGAGTCTAATTTATGGCCCAACTATGGCCTGTATACCATCTTTCATCCCGTTCTGGGCATATATATAATTCTGTATTACAGTTACTCTCCTTTTTTCTGCATATCTAGTTGTTCTCCTTAGCTTGCTTGTTCCGCCGCTCTCGTTTTTTGTCAAGTTGCTTGTGCAGATACCCTTCTCCCTACGTTTTTGGTTATCCTCGCTCTATTTTCTTATCTATGGGTCCTTCTTGCTGTCGAGCTGTCGAGAACGTGCTTGAATTAGTCTTGTATCTCTTGCTATCTTTTCTGCTCTTTGCTCTGTGTATACAGTTCGTGATTCTCTGACTTTGTTGTGATAGTTGGATATATGTGTAACAATTTCTTCTCAGTCACATGTCGATTCGTGCTCGTCAACCACTAGTACCATTGTATTCATAGGATTCCCCTCGCTACGTATCAAACATATGACAACATGTCAACCATCGATCGCTTCCACCGCGACACTACTTCGTCGGCCTTGAGAATAACACCTGCTGCAGCCCGTTTCAGCTTCGTCTCATGTACACCACCACCTCCCAAAACCTTCTCGCCCTCCTCCAGCTTCTCGAGTACTTTCTGGGCCCATTCACTCGTTGCCAAGACCAGCGCGGTATGCTCTAGTGAGATAGAGCGACCACCATCCCGCTCGACACAACCATCAAGAATAATTAATGCCAGCTCCAGGGAGCTGGTAAGAACCGCAGCTTCCTTTCCTCTCCTACTAGTCGTCTGACCGCCAGCGCCAGAAATATCGTCGTCCGCGTCGTCATCTTCTTCGCTCAAGGATAATGGCCGTGTGCCGAGGGTGACAGCAAGCTCAAGGGCATCAGGGGCTATCACGGCCAACCACTCCTTTGCATGGAGGGCTGCATGGACGAGGACGGCGAGAGTGCCCATGAGGTGCGATAGGACAAGTGCATTGAGGATGAGGCCCGTTCCCGCCCCTCGGTATCGATGAAGAACAGGCTGATGAGCCGTACGCGCTTCGCGCGTTTGTTCGTCTCGCAGAAAGAGCCAAAATCGGTTGATAAGAGGGCAAATGAAGTACTCTGCAGCAACGTCGGTAAACGTCGTGGCCGCTTTTGGTTGTATGTGAGAGGACCTCAGTTTCTGTAGTGATGAGTCCGTCGTGACCTCGGGTATCTTTTGTGGTTGCTTGATTCGCAATTGTCTCTCGCGGACGTATTGCGGGACTTTGTCCGCTGATGCCTCTTTGCCCCTGTCTATCGCCTCTTGACTGATACCATCGAGCAGGTTCCGTACAGGCGTGAGCACCGTCGAATTGGTGGCCGCAGCGATATACTTCTGGTGCAAGGCTGGGGGGAGTTGTTTACTTGGGAAAGCGATACGCTTCGCATTCGTTGGACGTGAAGCAGGAGTCTCGGGTATAGGCAAAGAGGCCAATTCCCGAGCACCCAAAGCGAGTGCATTCAGAATCACATAACGTTGATCCGTCGAGAATTGGTTCTTGAAGAACTCTTCAATCAGTGCACTGAGGAAGAGGTTAGCTCTGATTATGCACTACGGGAACTTATAACTGGACTTACGGCGCAGCTTTCCTGGGACAAGAGGCTACCAATGCGCTGAGAGCTGCTTGACGTTTCTCGTTGAATCCCTGCAGCTCATACGTATCCTGCAGGCTTATTAACCCATATGCGAGATTGACAGCGTTCTCCTCTGCACAGTTGTCAGTCAGAAAAGCACTATAGATATACCACGCCTCATACCGAGCTCGGTTCCATAATCCTTCTTTCTCCTTATGAGCTCCTCAGCCACATCAAGTGCGATTTCATGTTTCCTTGCCTCGTCTTCTTCTTCGTTACTTTTCAAGCCGCCGGTAGGTCTCACCATCTCACCCAGTTGGGCAAGATAGACAGGTCGTGCGATCTTCTTTTGAGTCACCCTGAGAGTGGGGTCCTTCTCAATTTCATCCAACTCGGATGGTGTCGGCGAAGGTGAACGGGACGATGAAGGCTGTGAAGCATAGCCAGTGATAGAGTCGTCCGAGTCGTAACCCGTGAAATCCTCCACAGTAGGTTTTCGAAAGTCACGTGCGTCTGACACTTCAGGTTCGACTTCCTTCGAAGAGGGCGGTTCCTCGGCGCCAGCAAGTGACTCATCATCACTATCCAGGTCTGTTTCCGCGTCCCGTTCCTTCATGAACTCTCTCATTTCCCGACACCAGGCCTTTCCATCTGAATCGCCCTCCCAGTTACCGAAGTCCAGAGTTTTTCCTGCGAGGCGAGCCACTTCTTCGGCGACGAGCATCCCACATCGACGAACGGACGGATCCATGTGGTTAATATACACTGATATGGACTGCACAAATGCAGGAGAGAAAGCGAGCGATTTGACTGCGCCTGATCTGTTCATAGTCTCTGGCGCGGACAGGTATGATAGAATGAGTAAGAGAAGTGCCGTAACATCTAAGGAAAATATCATCATACTGGTCATGATATGACTATAGGTATGTTGGTTAGCTTACAGTGATGTTGCTTCAGCAGCGAATGCTTGATATGATCTGCAGTAGTCCATAGCTCCACAACATCGTCAAGAAACCTTTCTAGGGCTGTATCTCCATGAGTATGTGTCTTGTTGAGAACAATCTGGATGCTTGCCTTTAACATTTGTGTCGCTTTTTCCGTATCCAGCGACCCAGCATGCGAAGATCCTAGCATGCCCAACGGACCATTCACGACCAATCACGACAGCCTTGACAGCGTTCCAGATATCACTGCTATCCGGTGACAATCGACCAATCACCCCAGCAACATACATGGCTTCCCGCTTGACCGAGTAACGAACCCTCGGCGATGTATCCAGATCATCAATGTTCCTGAGGTGCGCAAATAAAGAGATTGTGATAGCTTGTTGTGTTAAAGTTGAAGGGATACTGGATATGATGTCTGACCAGATGGTGCTGTACTCTGGTGATCCATCTAGATGACTGCGTACTTGAGGCGCGGTGGACTGGAAGAATGATATTTGGGATGGGAGTATGGGCCTCGTCGTTGGGAATAAGCCAATGTTGACCAGCTTGGTAAAAAGATATGTGACAGAGTCAACATCAGCTGTTGTTAAGTCAATACGTGCGCCTAATGATGTAAAGGAAACAAACCTTTGGAATAGCTCTCGGATAATTTGTGAAGAAGCAACTCGCTTCTCCTGCATAGGGCATCGTAATAGTTTCCGAGTTCAAGTTCGGGAGGGATCACAGACAGATGGCTCAGAGCGTTGGCAACCTTCGCCGGTATGCTAGCTATGTTGCGTACGTAATCATGCCAAGTCAATTCTTTCTGTTCACCTACACCACCGGCTCCACCGAGAATGGTGGTCCAAAGGACATCAATGGGATACGATTTTGAGAGATGCACAAGAAGTTGTAGCGAGTAGTCTGTGAGAGGCAGCGAAAGTATCGTAGAATATGCGTGGATAGCAATTTTTCCGGCGTGCGGAGAGCTAAAGGAGAATGAGTCGGGGCAGAAGTATTGCTCGACCAGTCCATACGCGCGTTTCTCCTTCAAGGTTAACTCCCAAGTCGGGATCACATGCTCCAAGAGGGCCCTTTGTAGCAGTGGAATATGTTTGAAAACCTGCACTGCTCCCTTGGGTAGAGGTGAGGCGTTAAAACTGAGGAACTGGGGTGGCAGAAGCCCGAGTGCATCCAACGGACCAGTCAATACAGCCAAGAGGGTAGAGATATCAGGTACAGGGGATTGAAGACGAGAAATCGTTTCTCGTATCTGCGTCAAAGTGATGTCGTCGTATTCTTGAGACATTACTTTGCGGAAGGTACCTCCACTACTTCGAGTCAGTATCTGCCGATGTATCTTCAGATTCTGGAGATTATTCTGGAGAGAAGGCAGTATAGAAGTACGTTGAAGGTCAGTAGACTCACCTGTAGAAGAATGTGCAAGTTCCGGACAAGTACTGGTCAAGATGAAAGAAGCAAAGCGCCAGTACTTCAAACTACGACAGTTGCCTGATAGGACAAAATATGCTGACAGAACCACGTTGACTAAACGTCGATCGCGATTCGCGTTTTGGTGGTTGACGAACGCTTGACGCCCGAAGTTGAAACCAGTCCATCCATCCGACCTTCGAGGTTCGGCTCACCAAGCAACAAAGCCACGTCAATCTGCAGACCGGACACATCCCCCAATAACCTCACAAAGCAGCGAAGCCTCTTGTATAACTGAGGTCACAAAGAAATTCTAGCGACTTGGTCCAACCATGACCACAATGCTCTCTCCCTCCACTTCCTCTCAATCCCGCTATATAGGTGCATTCACTCCACTACCATCTCAAGACATCGCGATCCACAACGTACCAGATGTGTTTGTCATTCCTCCAGAAGAGGAACAAGACTATAACCCTCCCTTCTGCTATTTCGATGCCACAGAGGCCAAAGTAAAACAATCGAGCACCAGTCCGGACGTAGAGGCACTTGACGTCGCCTTACACTTCGTACAACAAACCGACAATCGTGCCCCCTTCTTCCGTCGGCCACACTCTAATGTCTCTCAGGACGACCTGGTGATGCCTCGACGGAGTAGAGATGTCCTCGGAGACATGGACCCGGATGAGAATCATCAAGACGGGAGAGGGCTTCGCGACATGGTCGATGCAGATGTGGTGGAGGTCTTCAAAGTTAGGAGAAACGAGGGGATGTCAGATGTGACGGACGGGAAAAACTCTGGTTTGACGAAGTCAAGAACATTCCGAGCCAGAGCCTCGCAGGCCTTCAAGTCAATCAAGAACGTCGGAAAGACGAAGAAGCCTGCGGCGTCGGATATGCACGCAAGCCAAAGCGGACCAGAGAATATGAATGTTGACGCTTCGTCTATCCCTCGCCCTTCCACACCCAGCATGGCACGTCGGAAATCCGCTACACTATCCAATCTATTCTCTACGGCTAAAGGCCGACCACCCACACCTCTCTTTGATCAGCCTCCAGCCTCTCCCACCACCCCTGCATTGTCAAGTTCTCGCCCCGAATCACCTCTCCTAGATCCTCTACGTCCATCATCCTCGCTTGGAGACCGTACGAATACGCCACTGCCAGAGGATGACGACGTCTCGCAACAGAATCCCACCATTTCCCGACGGAAGTCATTCCGCAATCGGATTTCCGTTCTCGATCTGCATAAAATCTTCGGCTCTTCCTCTTCCTCGCATCAGGTTACCCCTAAACCGAGTAACGACACAATACGAGCGGGCAGACGTGACTCTATGCCTCTACCTCGTAGTAACTCGAATCTCTCTGATACATCGAACGAAGATGATGTTTCCACAACACGGTCGCGCCCTCTTTCTTACCATGCGTCTAGCACGAGGGATTCTCTTGTCTCAAGGGGCACCTCGTCTAGCAGTGCTACCTCACGGGATTTGCGACTAGAAGAAGACATTATCTTGGAGACCAGCTTCGAAATGCGTCTCGACTCTCTGCATTTTGACTCTTTACATTTCGATCCCGATGAGTTTGATGTTTGACCATGGACATTGATGATCATATACCACGCAGTCTACCATTTTCACGACGCTGTGTGTGGGTTGATTGTATTATGCATTGCGATACCGGTCCTATGAGGACACTTCCTCTCCTTCCAGTCTCTGCCTTATTTATTTGACATTTCCGGATTTTGGCCTTCTGACGTTCTCTCATGCTTCACATTTCCTTCGCATTAGCTTCATTTGACAAAGTATCAGGTCACAAAACGACCTAATGTTTACGATCAGCTGAAACGTGAGCGCGTGAGCTCACGCGGGCGAGTGTCGTCTGACTCTCTGTGCGAGGAACACAGATCACGTGCCCGCGTACACGTCCGATCGATCAATACGTAACGACGTTAAACGACCTCGGACCGGCGTTCAATCAGCCACGTCTTGCAACTCGGAGTCTCGGACTCAGACTAAGTCAGTTGCAATTGGCAGTGCAAAGCGGTCACAGGCGAGCTTCAACTTTTCAAACACATTGACGACTGCCAGGATCCAGCTAGCTGTTGCCCATTGAAGTGAAGTTTCCAGTTATACGCCTATCATGAGGGGTCTCTGGCTCCTGGTACCGCTCGCTACCAATGTGATCGCGGGGACCGTCAACGGGTCTGAGTCGCTACTATGGGGAGCATATCGACCGAATCTATACTTCGGTTTGCGTCCAAGAGTACCTCAATCGCTCATGACTGGTCTCATGTGGTTTGGCACTCAGGACTACCAGTCTATTTCAAGTATGCTCTTCATTCCATTTTGGCACCGGACGTTCCGAGGATTGATGACATGACGCTGTCAGAAACGCGACATGCTTGTGACCAAGGGGACGGACTCGACTCCTACACATGGACGAAATTTGATGCTCGGGAAGGAGGGGTGCAAGTTATCAAGGACAGCAAGAATAACGTGCAGCTGATAACGGAGTACCTCAAAGTACCTGGGGGAGACCATGGTGGTAGCTGGGCCGCAAGAATCAAAGGGGAACCTATAGATATAGGTGTGCAAATCATGCAGATGCAACGCATGGGACTTCAATGCTGACTGTACATCAGAAAGACCCTCTAGGATATCTACCGTGTTCTACCTTGGTGTCGACGGGCTCGGAGGTCTCGAGATGGAAACTGAGGAAGACGAAAATGTAACATATCCATGATTCTGCAGCTTATATGACTGACCCCATATATAGGGCATAACTGGACCCGTCACTTTCTCTGGCTCGACAGCAGAGCTTGACGAGTTCACCGTGAGGATAATCGACGGTAAGACCTCCTCTACGCAACATGTTGGATGATCGCAGACTGGTACTCTAGGTCCGGACAATACAGGCATCACCTCCGGCCCTCATGCACATGTGTTCGCCAACCGCATTGATAAAACTCATGTTGCTGGTTTCAGGATTCCTGCTGGACATATCTGGCAAGCGAAGGGTTTGTTATTCACAGTATCATTTACGCCAAGGCTCATAACGCTTCATTCCAGAAACCATCCTACAAAATATCATCAAACATGCGAACGAGGTGATTGCTCCCTATAGAGACCCTAATGTGGGAGCACCAGATCCAGCTTTCGTTCTTCAGCTCTCCGACGAAATATACACCGGAAGTACCTTATACGCTGTCCAGAAATTCTTTGACGGTCCATTCCAGTTTGATGTTTACTTCGAGAGCGCAAGCTCAAAACAGAAGCTTACCTGTCAGTATTATTGCTTTGTATCTGGTGGCGCAGGCTGCTGAACATCCATGCTGATGAATAGCTTCTATACTGGATGAGGGTATCAAAGCCCTTACGACCTCTTTTGACGCTCGGTTTGACGAGGTGTTCCCTGTTCCATCCAACTACCAGACATCGAACCTCGAATCCTTAAAATCCTTCTCGAAGGCCATAACTTCCAACCTCATCGGCGGCATTGGCTATTTCTACGGTACCTCTATCGTGGACAAGGGTTTCGCATATGAATGGGACAAGGAGGACGATATCACCAGCGATGATGAGGAACAGGAGAAAGGGGCAAGGTTAACTGAACCCAAAGCTCTGCTGACGGCCACGCCGAGTAGGAGCTTCTTCCCTAGAGGATTCTACTGGGACGAGGGATTCCATTTGCTGCATATAGGTGAATGGGATAATGATCTCAGCCTAGAGATCCTCAAGGATTGGATCAACTTGATTGACGAAAACGGTTGGGTTGCGAGGGAACAAATCCTGGGAGAGGAAGCTCGTAGCAAGGTAGTCAGCTATCCTCCCCATTCTTTTCACCACTCACATGCATGAGCAGGTTCCTGCTGAATTCCAGACCCAAGTGCCCACGTATGCCAATCCACCTACCCTCACCATGGCATTTACCGCGTTCATCAATCGCCTCAAGTCGTCCTCTCTCGGTCTCTCGGACCAAGAACTCGGACTAGACTTCGGCATGGGCGGTGCTCAAGAAGTACTTATGCAGTCAACTTCGGACTCTCCATCCACCTCGCTCCGATCTCGTTATTTATCTGATCCAGAGCTCTCTCTCGCCTACTTGAAGTCCATCTACCAACCGCTCAAGAGGCACTATGACTGGTTCCGGCGTACCCAGCGTGGTCAGATCAAACAGTATGGTCGCAAAGCCAGATCTAGGACTGAGGCATACAGATGGCGTGGTAGGACCAAGGATCATGTTTTGACTAGTGGCATGGACGACTATCCTAGGGGACCTCCGCATGCCGGCGAGTTGCATTTAGATCTCATCAGCTGGATGGCTTTCTTCACGAGGACTATGAGGGATATATCTGAATTCATTGGTGAAACAGATGATTCCGCTGCTTTTGTTGAGATCGAAAAAGCGATACTGGGCAACATCGAAGGTTGGTCGTCGTCCGCGAACAGGTTGCTCAGTCCATGTTAACATAGCTGCCTTACCCAGATCTTCACTGGAGTGAAGAAAATCAAATGTACTGCGATGTAAACGTGAATGACGACGGTACGTACTTCGTTAGCCTCCGAATTAGTGCTATATTCTGAGAGAGACGCAGATGAATCCTATCACGTCTGCGATAAAGGATACCTCTCCCTGTTCCCGTTCCTTCTGTCTCTCCTGCCACCGGACTCGCCTCACCTGGGAGCCATCCTTGACATTCTGCATGACCCAGAACATCTCTGGTCACCGTATGGTATCCGAAGTCTATCCAAGTCCCATCCCTTGTTCGGACAAGGCGAGAACTATTGGAGAGGACCTATCTGGATCCAGATGAACTACCTGGCTTTGAGCTCATTGTACAAGGTACGTATCCATCTACTCCAGGCTGCGCAATCGAGATCCATGTTGTCTCGCTGTGTAGACATATGGCGCTCAAGAAGGACCATACCAAGAGCGTGCGAAGGAAATATATGCACAGTTAAGGAAGAACGTGATTGATAACGTGCACAAAGAGTTTGAGCGTACAGGCTATGTATGGGAGCAGTACGACGCTGTTACCGGTGAAGGCAGAAGGAGGTTCGTGG
The DNA here is from genome assembly GCA_000787475.1 of Lentinus polychrous. NCBI lineage: Eukaryota > Fungi > Basidiomycota > Agaricomycetes > Polyporales > Polyporaceae > Lentinus > Lentinus polychrous. The sequence continues at coordinate 625 of JSYW01000205.1, read as the reverse complement.
TGTCGACTTGATCGACGACGAAATGCTTACACCCTAACCCACAGTCACCCGTTCACTGGTTGGACCTCTCTTGTAACGCTCAGTGAGTGCATTCACTCGAGTCTGCAGTAACTTGACTCACATACATCTCCTAGTTATCTCTGAGAAGTACTGAATATGCCGTCCTGTAATTGCATTTTCTATCTATTGGTCCATGCGGACTGATATTTATCATGTCTCGAAACGACTCTTGCACGGCTCAGTTCACGTCTACGTGGCATATTGCAGTCGATGAGGCCGAAAAAGTCTATCTGTTGGTATCTCGACTCGCTCACTCAGGTTGTTGTCTTCTGAGCTTTGGAAAGTTGCACCTTGTTAGTTCGATTGAAATGGTTTCTCACTGATCCCTTCTTTAGCGTCATCAGAGCTACGTACAAGGTCAGGAGGTCACGTAATGTCACAGCTCGTACCTACGTTGCCTTGACCAACTTTCATCAAGCAGACAATGTGCTATTGTCTTGCTGTCAACGATATCGCTTTAGCTCTCATAACGCTGATAGGACCCTGCAAAAGACCCTGAATTCCAAAATTCGGTGAGCAACGTTCACAGAAACCGCCTTGTTCTTATTGTACTCCATCAATGCAA
>JSYW01000204.1:0-103275 GCA_000787475.1 Lentinus polychrous | reverse complement strand
TTGGAACATGACAATAGCTCTGGCTTGTATAAAGAGTTCGCGGATACTTGAGGTATCTGCATTCACAACAAACATAACAGTCCTGTGCTGCGCCCCAATGAATGACAACGCACTCGCACTTCGGCCAGTGGGTATCTTCTGGGACTATGGTGAGTGTGGGTTAGGATGCATTGCGGATTATTGCCAGAGAATCGCTGTCTTTCTGCATAGAGAATTGCCCCCTTCCCTCCGACATCCCAAACCCAGGCCGCGCATCGCGTAAAGTACGGAAGATAGCCATGCAATATGGCAGCATTAAGTTATACAAAGCTTACCTCGAAATTCAACGCGACACTTTCACCCGCTCTGGGCTTCAAAGCGGCGGGGCCTCATTGACAGACTGCCCTCACAACGGCAAGAAGGAAGTCGCGGACAAGATGCTCATGGGTAAGATGGTCTAGTCCTATGCATCATCTAAGCGTGATTTTGACCAGCGGAAACCAGTCGATATGCTTACATTCGCCATGGACAATCCTGCTCCAGCCACCATTGTGTTGATAACTGGCGATCGCGATTTCGCGTACCCTGTCTCCATTCTCGAAGGGCGCTGCTACCAGGTCATACTCATAGTACCGCAAGCATCCCACTCATCTTTGAAACTACAAGCATCCCGGGTTCTTTACTGGGGGAAAGACATCCTAGATAAAATCACGCCCCCATCGACACCCAATGAGGATCCAATTCGACCTGCTTCGAGGCGACGCGTCGGCAGTACCGCCTCAGTACCCGGGTTATCGCCTGTCACGCCAAGTAGAAGACCTTCAGAACATCGAAGGACCGGTTCTACCAAGGAGAGCCGCGATAGTGGGTTTTCACCTAGTCCATTAGCACAAGAATTCCGCCCAAAAGGCTCTGAGCCCGGAAAAGTGAAAGCCAAGGAGTCAGAGACTACAGGTGGTATCTTGGAACATGCGCAGGACAACAAGGAGCCTCACAAGCTCAGCGATCCGGGGGCTGAAACTGGAGGTTCGAAGACATTGGGTACGAGGAGGGGGTCCGTCCCAATCTCTATTGACACGGTCAGTTTGTTCGGACACGTTTCAGTAACAGCCCTAACTAAGGGCCTCGATCGATAGGAGCGTGCCAACTCAGTGGATGGTTTAGGAACAGGAAAATCCCAGATGACGTTCATAGCAGGCCAAGCTCATCACGGAGACACTGAGGAGCTTCTTGTGAGTTACAAAAGTCGCACCGAGAGCTATCAGCACTTACCGCAACACTATTATAAGCAATTCCTTACCGGTCCCGCGTCTCCGCATGGGAACTCACCGTATGAAGAGGATTATGACTGGATGGATACCGACAATGCAACATTCTCGGAGACCGCTTCTTATTCCGAATACCCTGCATTATTGAGGCCTGATTTCTCAGTTGTCAATTCACGACGAGCACGCACAACTGCATATGCAGCATCGTCTGGCAATGTAGTCCCGGAGCTCTCTGTCGAGCCATCACCAGTCGAGTCTTTCGTACTCGAACATGCGTCTGCCAACATACCTGGTGTAGGTCCCGATGCAACGCCCCCGGAACCGATTCCAGAACGGAATGCAGACGATGCGCCTCCGGACCTCACTGGCGAGCCATGCCCAGTTGAGCCCTCCGAACGTGCGTCTGCAAACATACCTGGTACAGGCCCCGATGTGACGTCCTCGGAACCGACACCGGAAGAGGTTGCAGATGTCCTAACGAAGTTCATGGATCTCATCGACATCCTTGAGGAATCCCGATTGGCTGGATACGAGCAACCTTGGCAAGCTCATGTTGCTAAGGTCTTGAAGCAGAGACGCCCGAATGCATATAAGGAGGTCGGGGTAGACAAGTGGAAAGAGTACATAGCAAAGGCAGAGACTTTGGGGTTAGTAGAAGTGGGCGGGCCTCCACATAGAGGTTGGGTATCACTTGCACCTTTACGGAGAGAAGAGGAGCGTTAGCGGGTGAAATACGCTTCATGCAATACGCATACATCGTGTGCCTGCTGATGATTTTCGGGATGAATTAGTCAATGTGGTATAGGGTAGGACAATCGAACGATATCTTAGTCTAACGGGTAGCTAGTGGTCATGTAGTCATGAATCCAACGTGGTCCATACCCGGAGGGTATCCTCATTTTCTTCCAGCTCCTCGACGAGTTCATCAACTTTGTTTTGCGTCTCTTCGTCCGGTGGCTCCGACTGTTCAACGGGCAGATATACCAGTTCGCTTTTCAGCAGCTCTTTGGATAGCCCAGGCGCTGTTACTGCTGCCGTCAATCTTGCCAAGGATGTGGGCGGACATTTGAACTGAGAATCCTCTGAATGAACTGGAAGATATCACGAACCAACGTAGAACCTACCTCGACTTCGATTTCATTGTCTACAGGGTCAGAGGTCGTGAAGTCTTCGGCATCGGCTTCCAATGCTGCATCGACCAATTGCTCCGTACGTGCGGACACGTCATCCCCATCCTCCAGAGCGACTTTGACGAGACCCTTTCTTTCGAAGAGGAATCCCACAGGTGCTAATCGGGCTCTGCTTTCTGTCAATGATTGTCGCATCATTGGCTTCAGAGAATACTTACCCATTGTCGCCGAGAATGGTTTTGATTGTCCGAACAGTGCGATTGACATTGTCTGTCAGACATTCCCTACAGCGAATGAGTGATTCTGCAGGCTGAGGTGAGGTGGAAACCTACACAATCACGCCGACCGAACCTGCCGCCATGATTTCATAGGTTACATGTTGGTCGCCCTTCTCTTTACCACCAGCGGCCTGGCGATGTCGTTGAGTGTTCAATTGCCAGAATTGCAGAGAAGCTTACCCGTTTCAGCGCATTCTCAATGTTATCTTTTGGGACACCTTGAGACTTTGCCTTCCTGATCGCAGCCGCCAACGTTGCGTTGATCTCAGGGTCTGGACTTCCACCAGCTATAGCCTGACGTCAATTTCTGCAGTATGAACATAAGATATAGACACACTTCGGGCTGCCAGTAGAATATCCTAGACAGATCACTCCTCGATATCAACAACATGAAAGGTAGGCGAAAGGCATGACTCACTCGTGCTGCTTTACTATAGATGTAACCTTTCTTGATGTCGTTTGCTCCCTTCTTATGTTTGATTTTTGACCACTACAACAGGCTTTTGAGCATTCCTCTACTCATAATAGTCAAGCGACGAAGTACCTTGTTATGGCCTGCCAAAGCTATAGGTGAGGTTGAGACAGTTCGTACGGCGTACTTGTGGCAAACAGGTACTGTTGCGCGAGTCAGGGCCCGTGCAAGATTCATAACTGGGCTCAGTAGGGGACACGAGATTAGAAGCGGCAATAGTTATGTTGGCAGTCCGAGAACAACTCTCTACATACAAACTTTGGATCTGAGATCTGACCTTTTACGTCAACAGAAAGTGTCAGCTGAATTGACGCGTTACCGTGACATCAACTTGCAGCTTGTTGCTTTGCTTGCCTTCAACTCCTCCGTTCAAACAGTACTTGGCACGTTCGCTTCCCACAAGAGGTTCGTCTACTCCATCATCCTGGTAGTTGGCTCAGGACCGGGCTGACTACGTCAACTCTGCTTCAGTTTCCGGTTGACGCAGCTCTTCCAAATCGCCATGTCGCATTTCGTACGTGCTGCAAGGGTTGCATACAGACGGATGCCGTACGTACCCCAAATTATTGTGATAGCTCACTTCATTTCACACGTATTGAACGGTTTAGTGTACATAATGCTCGCTTGGGGGGCCAAAACATCCCTCGCGTCGTAAACCATGCTCCTCCTCTCGCTCTGGTCCCTCGCGCAGCGAACGGGCCTTCCTCTTTGCTTACTCAGAGAGGAAAACCCCCCAGGTATGATGACCATATATACTTGGATTGTTCTTGTTGTTGACAACAGACACGCACTACCAGCGTGGGCATCCGACGGTGTTTCACTCTTCGTGAGTTGGTAGCTACACCCCGTGCTCGGAAGAAGCGATGTGGCGCTAGGTAGCGCACAGGTCACAACGAATATCTTTCATGAAACCTGAAGAACCTGGGGTAGAGCCCAGGCATCGCTTCTTCCACCACGTATAACTCAACCCGGTTTTGGTCATTGGCGCTGTCGGAACTCAGGAAGAAATGTATCAGTATCGAAGACGAATATCTTTCCCCCGACTCCCAAAAGTACGGAATGCAATCTTCACCAGCACCCCTCTTCTCCTCATAAATATACGAATACATGAAACTAATCATAATGCATCTGTAATGCCCTACGAATAGACGTTCACTGATAACCAAAGTGATCACGCAGATCCATCATCCAAAGGGAGTCCACATCATAGTCATCTAATTCGCGTCAAGGTTTTCATTGCGTGCTATAAGTACAACGAATGCATGCTAAATGGGTGAAGAGAAGATACAAGTAAACAAGCTGCTGCAGTTCGTGGCGAGTCATCCAAAGATACTATCTAGTCTACCACATTATTATTAGTACAACGAATTTCCAGTTAGAATTAGTAGAACGATCAGCGAAAGGTATATCCGCCCAAGGATGACTACTCGGGCAGAGACGTTTCATAGAAAGCAAGGTTATGACGTGTCGTTTATGTCTTCGTGATTCTACTACGCGTGCTTTCCGTCAAACTAGCCGTATCCGAATTACTCCTCTCCGCACTCCTCTCAGCGGCTCTAACAGCCTGGACAATGTCGAGATGGAAGAAGGGCGTGTCCTCCAATATGACCGGCTCTCCATCCACAGCCGACTCATCTCGATGCCGCGCAGACGAGGAAGAGGAAATCTGGGTCCTCTGTATCTCGATCGACCGTGGTTGGGCTTCGATGTCGTCCGCCGAAACGACTTTTTTCTCGGGTGCGGCCGCGGTGAAGTCTTCGCCGCGGTAAGGTACGACGGCTGCGATTTCTCGGGGGATCGCCGCGGAGGGCGTGCCGGTACCGAACCCACCTGCTACAAGGGCGCGACGAATCCAGGGGGACAAGATGGTCGAGAAGTGGAACTCGACAGGTGCGTCTGTCCATCGTTCCACTTCATTTCGGGTATCGACAAGTGACTGGACTCCAGTGGTATCGATTTGGGAACTGCGTAAGAAATCGCGAGAAGGTCAGTTGTGTCATGACGAGGGATAGGGGGAGAGGGCAACGTACACAGCAGAGAAGTCCAATACAATGGCTTTCAACAAAGGCTTCTTCAGGTTCTCTGCATTTTCATCTTGTCCAGGCTTAGGACCTGGATCGTTCCATGGCCTGTCACTCATACTAACGTTGCTAAGGTCCTTGCCCCTTCTCATGTTCTCCTTGACATAATCAACCAGAATCGAGTTGACCAATGATGAGTTGGGATAAACAAGGGACTCCTCGGGGCGGTAGACGAGAACGCCAGGGGCAGGGGGGATGACCTTCACGGAGGAGTTCATCAACCTCGCCTTGGGATTCAGGGGGACGTAAACATCACGGTACTCGGGTTCGGGCTTCCTCGCGCCATCTAAATGGAGGGTGACTTTGCCCAAGAAGTATCCTCTCGGCCGAGCAATGCGAATAAGGAGCAGTGCAGCAGATGCACAAATGGAAGTGTAGATGCCATTCTCGATCGTCGAGAATATGGTGACGAGAACGGCTGCGAGCCAAATGACAAACTCGAGTGGTGACACGCGCCAGTACCGATAGACTTGAGCAGGAGAGGCGACGAGGTCAGCAACGGCGTGAATGATAATGGCAGAGAGACCCGCGTTCGGAATCCAGAAGAAGGCGGGCGTGAGCCCATACAGCGCGACAATGACAACGATGGCAGTGAGGATACCCGCTGCAGGAGTACGCACGCCGGACTTGGACTTGAGAGCGGACCGAGAGAATGACCCAGTAGCGGGATAAGCGGCGAAGACGGTACCAACAAGATTGGTCACTCCGATAGCGATAAGCTCCTGGTTGGGATTAATTTTGTAACCATTCACGCGGCCAAAGGCTACGTTCATGGTCATCAGATACGCATGTCACATGAACTCGTGAGGGCAAAACTCACATTTTGAGATGGCTATGTGCTCGAGCAACAAAATGATAGTAGCGACAGGAAGCTCACTTGCAAGTGCGCTAACGAGGTCACCGTCAATAACGGGAGGGCCGACATGCTTCAGACCTCTCGGGACGTTCTGCAGGATTTTGATGGGGTACTTCCCAGATGCACTCCTGCGATGACGACAGAACAGCCACGACGCGATCGTGAGAACGATGATGACGAACGCATTGCGGAAGACTGAGAGGAAGAAGAAGAGACGGTCTATGTATAGTTGAATAGTGATGAGCATGGCGAATAGAGCTAAGTATAGAGATGGAACTCACGTCGGCGAGGGAATTTCTTCGAGCCATAATCGCACAATATGCGGATAGCGTATAACGAGAAAAGACCGACAAGGCCAAAAGCAGCATCGAGGGTCGTCCTTGGAAGGCCTTTGAGGGAATTGATGATGACTTTATATGTCGCTGCGCGAGTACTATGGAGGACCAATATCAGCGTCGTTCCTTTAACCATGTAGAGAACACATACTCGAAGCCCGTGATACCCATCAAACCCGGCACTTGGCCCGCGACGATATTGATAGCGGAGCCAGTCATGAACCCACTCACAGCCGGCGCAGGAATGAATTCCACAAGCCAGCCGAGACGGAGGAAGCCGATACCAAGGACGATGATACCGCAGATGAATGACACAGTCGTCGCTATCTGGGGACCTTCCCATTGGTTTGGATGAGCGTTCTGTACGTGCTTGATAATTTGAGAGACCGTGAGGGACATGACAGCGACCGGACCGATAGAGACGTCCTTGGATGTGGCAAATAGCTAGGGAGGGATTGTCAGCCATACACTACATACGAAGCAGAGGGTATACACGTACACAATATATCAGAACGCCTACGAACGCAGAGTACAGTCCGTACTCAGGCGAAAGGGTGGCAATCTATGTGATTGAGCCGTTCAGAGCGGCTCAAAAGTAGTTGAGTGACTTGCACCTACCTGAGCATAGGACATACTCTGGGGAACCACGACAATGCCGACGGTGAGACCAGCGACCACATCACCGTACAACCAGCCTAAATCTGCGCGTAGAAGTTCAGGTAAGCCATGCGATTGTGCAAATTAGTGGAAAGAAGCTTACTGTATCTGGTGATCCACCCAGTGATGGGGAACAAGCTCTCGAGATAATTCACTGCCTATAGCGCAGGCGTAACGTGAATAATGAAGCACGGCACGGGAGAAGCAACACAGCACTTACATCACGCTTTGGATCGCGCGACAGGTGCGAGACCCATTCCTTGACGGATACAACGGGCACGTCCTTGCGGTACCCGATAACACGCTTGCCCCAATTTTTCAAAGAGGTAGCCATGGGAGCAGGAGGAAAGGGTGCGGACGAGCGACTCGTGAGGGTCCAAGCGCAGTCAGACCGTGTCTTTTTAAACCGTGAAGCAGTACGGACGACCGGATATGCTCAGGCACACCCTCTGAAGGTTTTGCAGAAACGACAGATGGCGACAGATGGACCGCGGGGAGCTGATTCAAGCTGGGAATACTGCAAGCGGTGGAGCACGGTTAGCGTGCAATCCAGCGCCGCACAGTGCTCGATATCGGAATTTCGTGGCTGCAGTATGTCTGCCAAAGCGCAGACGTTTTGGACGAGCGAGTTGAATGCGAGAAGAAGCTACCGGGGCGATGAGGAAACGACCTGCCTTCTGGGTGGGTCCCCTTTGGAATGCTTACCTCGCTGACATATCCATCGACGTCGGCCATCCTGGAATGTTTTTTCCGTTATGGTCGCCGTGTGTGTGAGCACTTGTTGAGCACTTTCTTCCACCTAAGCACGCAATCTTACGCCAAACATCCCGCTGGTGGCGACACAGGCACGTGATCTCGATCGCGTCAGAACGCGTCTCGCGCGCAGCCGCGGGGCAATTTAGCCTCGATCAACGATCGCCTATCAAAATCTATCCACTCTCTGAACCTTCGACTCGACAAGCATCCTCTTCCGGTTAGAGATCTCATCCTCGCATACATTCCAGCATGTGCCTGCTTCAGGACCTCTTCGCATGGTGGTCCCATCTTTCGGTCTAGAGTACGTCCACTGGGTAACCATTGAATCGAGACAGCAAGGAATCAGCCTAATTCTGCCTCAATTCATGATTCAGACAGAACAATGCCCTCTATGAGATACACACTGACAACTCACTTGCTTAGACCTAACAGGTGAGCTGCTAGGACCAGGTGGATTATATCTGTCCTGCCTCCCAATCCGCAAGTGTGCCGCCTTGAGCCCGTTCAGACCGCATCATATCTTGGCATGTCTGAAGACTGTTGAACCTATGGTTTGGATTTTTTTATTCAAATAAGACACGGCAGTTGACCAGTACGAAATTCGTACCGTCAACCTTTGCCGGCAGATCATATCACATGTGCTCCTAGGCAAGGATTCAATATCAGACAACCGCTAAGTATCGCAGACATACTTATTACTGGTAAACATCGTCAAAATTGCACCCGAATCAACTCTCCACATCTCGAGTCCACCGCCATACGGGTGCTCATCGCATAGGGCGCGAGTCCGTCGGACAATGTCCCTCTTGAATTCCGTCCGACGTAGGTGCCACTTCTGTTCCTGATGCATGAACCTGCTGGAAGATTGCGCGAGTTGGAGTGTTGGATCTAGCATGCGCGGAAGACACCGAACGGCGACTTGCGATAGTATGTCATCCGACCGCATCTTTGACCCGCCATTGTTTGCACTAGCAGCCGGCCCTGGATTCGAATATTGACAGGCACGCAACATTCAATAGAGGTGAGTCCACATCGATGCATCAGGATGCATCTCTGTAACTGCACAGGGAGCTAATAGAGCGGCCATGGCACCTCTGCGGGAGGAATGTTGCATGCCTGAACGGGGTTCAACAAACCTGCTGGTAATGATGACAGGTTCCATGGACATTGCGAAACGCGCCAAGTGGTACCGAACGACCTGAGGTACGCTGCCAACTTCGGGAGTATTCTAACACTTCCAAAGAGTAGTCACTTCAGTGTCATCATTATTGTGGCTGACCGACTCCATTGAGCGTCCGCGATGTGCAAACACCACGGCGAAGGCCAATATGGCAGAATGCACGATTTCAGGTAGTGGGACTGGAAGTGTCTGCTGTTACCGGATGATGTGCAACGTAATTTCCGGTACTTTAGAAGACGCTTTCAATGCCATACTCTTGGATTTGACCCTGCAATTGCATTCCCCTTCCGCACTCCGAGTCCAAGTTGAATAGACTCCATGTGTCGGTCAGAGCACACACGACAAGGATCTATGCAAGCAGATATATCAAGACGCGTAGAGCATGTCAGGCATATGAGGGAGCATTGAAGACCACGAGCGAGAATGCGGTAGTAGTTGAGTAAGTCGACGTCCCTGAGTGCAGTTTCAAGTTTGATACAGAGGGGAGGCATGCCAAATATGGAACGCACGTGGCGACCTCATGTGGATGTCTGGCAGAGGATGATTGCATCTTTGTATCTTTCTTGTTCAGACTCCAGAGCGCAGTGCGCTTCATTCACGACCTCTGCCATCCGCTTCGCATACACGCCTCTTTCACGCCCTAAACGCCTCCTTTTGGTTTGTTGTATTCTTCACGAGAAGCAGACGTTTTACGACACCACATCGACACTCATAACAGACATGGCTCACCCCAAATCCGTCCCTCTCGTCGCCCCCGGACACACGCGACCGGTTACTCATCTCTCGTTTTCTGGCCTCCAAGAAGACGGAACATATGTGCTCATCTCTAGCTGCAAAGATGGAAACCCTATGCTGCGAGAATGGACGGGTGATTGGATCGGGACTTTCATTGGACACAAGGGTGCCGTGTGGTCCAGCAAACTCTCTCCTGATACTTCTCGAGCTGCTTCGGGGAGTGCGGACTTCACAGCGTAAGTGATACTCCTCGATTGCTCCCTCTCTGCTCTCAAGATGGTTCATTGGTGTACTGAGAATGGCTGTGCATAGTAAAATTTGGGATACGTATACCGGAGAGCAACTGCATTCCTTCCCTCACAATCACATCGTCCGCAGCGTCGCTCTCTCTACGGATGCCTCTCATCTTTTGACTGGTGGTCAAGAGAAGAAAGTACGGATGTTTGATCTGCAGAGACCGGATGCGGAACCAGTCCTCTTGACCGAGGGCGGTGCTTTATCACACGACGGTACAGTTAAGAGCGTCGTATGGGTGGGCGACCACACTGGTGTAACGGCTGGCGAGGACGGCTTCATCAAGTACGTAAATTCACCAAACCACCACCTACCACCCATATTTCTGCTGGCATCATGAATTGACTCGATCCGATCCATTCAAACAGATGGTGGGACCTTCGCGCTAGACAAGTGTCCACCAAGCTCTCATTCTCTGGTCCGATTACTTCCATGGAACTCTCGCCACAGACTAATCGACTCGTCGTCACTTCCGGCAAAACGGTGTCGTTCATCCCAGCGCTTCCGAACGGCAACCAAACGCATAGCCTCACCCTACCATATGCACCCTCTTCAGCCTCTATACATCCTATCCTACAAGATCGCTTCGTCACTGGAAGTATCACTGATGAGTGGGTGAGGGTGCATGATTTGAGCGGCGAGGAACGAGACGTCTTGAAGGGACACCACGGACCGGTGCATTGCGTTGAATTCAGCCCGGATGGGGAGATGTTCGCGAGTGGCAGCGGTGCGTATCTATCTGTCTCCAAATATTGTATTTTTCTAAACACTTCGCGCTCTCTGGTTCGCATATACAGAGGACGGTGAGTCTTCTCTCAGCCTCATTGATCATGTGATTCCTCATTCTCACCTATATTGTTTCTCTTAGGCACGATACGACTGTGGCAAACTACACCTGGGAAAACGTACGGTCTCTGGCAAGGCAGCTCGGCCAACGGTAGTTGAACGCTGTCATGCCGAAACAAGGAGAACCACAGCAATTAATCTATTAGAGATAATCGCAGTTTCATCAGTAATAACTGTACCATCGCCCCTTCCTCGCCTATGTGTCCACTGTCTTTCATCATCCATCCGTCCACTGTGTTGTGTTACTGTCCGTCGCTGAATTAACGTTATTTTTGCGGGTTGCAATTAATATTGTTGATTGCAAGGTACCTGATGTATGGTAGGTGTATGGTGCAAACAGGGCGCATTGCAAGGACATTTGTTGGATACAGCTTTTGGCCTGCCTGCAGAGCCTCAGTACCCCGCTGACCTGTCGAGATATTCAGAAGCTATGTGCGATGCATGACGGATAGATAGATTGGGTGCTGCAGATGCGTAAGCCTCTGCCACTGGCACTGGCATTGCAAATATAGGTGCGAACTTGAGGATCTCATCACTGCTTCCAATCTGGCGTTGCTCCCCATGACGAGTCCTATTACCTTCGGTAGGAGGGATACCTGTAAGTAATACGGCGTTTTCCTCGTGCGTGCTGTAGTTATGCACAACCGTGCAAATCATCAGGATTACGGTGGGTCTCTGGAAGATACAGCTTGTTGGTACAAACCGCGTATTGGTGTCCTACAGAACATTGAGCTAAGCTCAAACCAACTTGTGTACAATGAACAACACGAAGAAAGACAGAGAAACTCAAATGCCAGTCAAAACCTGCATGCCGATAAACGCAGATATAACAAGAATAGAACTACATCGTTAGGTTCTACGAAGTCGAAGACGAACGGCTGCTTGGGTTGCGAGGCCATGATACGCGGGGTGAAGTGCAATCCACCTATTGCCATTCTCCTGTTCAGAACCGAGAATGACGATGCCTGCAGCTTCGGCGAGAGATGTGTACTTCTTCAGAGAAGTGATTTCGGCCGTCGTGTACTCGGCTGGTTTGAGGACCATCCCAAGTTGAGAAGATGCGATGCGAGTTACACCCTGCAACCGCTGACTTTCTAATACGCGCACGAGAGGTTCGAACTTCCTTGGCGAATTCTCAGCACGGTATGTAGTAGTGGAAGATTGGAGACTATTTGAACCCGGTGTAGGGCTTGTCTGGACAATACCGGTCCAAGATTTGGGGGATAGCGTAGACCTCTCGATAACATCTTTGTTATCAGGGTCTGGGGAGACACTTCGTTCCCTGGGTGTTGATAAGGTAACCTTTGAGGAAGATGCCTTGGGAGGGGCGCTCAAAGGTATAGCAAGGTCCATGGCATCTTGGTATGTGGGAGGACCCGGTCGCACGCTGGAAGGTGCGGGAGCGTCTTCAGGGGGCGTCTACACGGTGGCATATTGAACATGGGCGACTATGTAGTCAAGATTCGGAACGAACTTACTGGAAGTGGTGCAGAGTTTGGTTCGTCACATGGTACGTCCAACGATGCGCGTTGGGGCTGAGGGTGAACTCGTTAGTATCAGTGATCGTCAAGTAGATATGTGGACTACGTACTGTTGACGGTGCCGAGATGTTAGCGAAGAAGGAACCAAACTTGACCCCCGCAGCTACGGCATCGTATATACGAACGGGCTGCCTATCGCCATCTGTTTCCTTGTCGTCTTGTGTGGTCAATGGAGTATCTGATCTTTCCGCCTTCTTACTAGTAGGCGGAGGTGCAGGAACGAAGGGTGCGGCGGCAGAGCGCAGGGGACGAGAAATGCCAAGAGCAGCAGGAGAAGTGGTTGCTCGAGGTGCTACGCTACTGAAGGACCGTCCACTCCCTGTTGAAGCGGGTGTACGTGGGGCATTGGGCAAGATGTCGTGACACCAATCATATATGTCCACGGCTTGATGTCTCAGAGAGGGATGCATATTGTTTAGCGTCGGCGCAATCACTACGACATTGTAGCGACGATGTCGGAGGAGGGCGAGTGCATGTACAAAATCCCCGTCACCAGAAATAAGGATGACCGTGGCGGGAGCGGGGTTGTCCATGGCATAAGCAAGCATATCAACTGACCAGCAACATCAAAGTAAAAAGTAAGATGCAGAGCTGATGAGCATACAAGAAAGCCTTACCAATAAGCATCTTGTCCGCCACATCTTTCCGTCCGTTGTGAGGACAGTCGATGATGGAGACTCCAGACGCAGTCAGCTCCGAACGGACAGTCAGTGCTCGCGGAGACGTCTGCTCCGAAGTCTCTATGTACGCTTTGAGCACTTTTATCGTTCCATACTCAAGCGCGATCCGTCGAATGCCGTTCGCCACCCTATATCCATCGGTGTAGGCGGGTATTTCACAGTTTTCTGCATTTCTTCTTTGAGAAGGACCCACAACGGCAGAAAATAGATACGAGCGTACCATAGTCCCAGAAAACGGCAACATTGGCCTGCGCAGACATCCCGTGCGAAGAGTTAGGGAAGGGAGAGGAAGGTAAGAGTAAGAAGCAATGTCAATGACTCTGATTAGGCAAATTAGCCAATACGTCGAGGAGTATTGATATCCGAGCAAGGCCTGCCTCGTTGCACACACAGTACACTCGATGAGCACATGAGCAGAATCAAACGCCTTATGAATACACACCTCCGATTTCAAAAATACGCCTTGAGTATGGATGGACGTTCGGAACGCCTGGACAAAGTGCCTCTTGAGCTAGGACCTCAGAACTATGGGCATTTGGGTCAGTATAACACAATCGTTATGAGGCGTCGCTCTTCCTCGACAAGACTGCACTAGGCTCATGGAGAGGAAGCACTGCCGATCCAACTATCCTTCTTCGACATAGAATTTCCTTACTGGTACTAACACCATCTCACGTGATGCTGTTACTAAATAGAGCTTACTTGGTACTGTCAGTGTAGGCATCTGAAGTCGATTTTGCAGAAATTCCGATCGAGTTATCAGAGAGTGCATGGTGCGAGACCACAAGTACTTCATCGTAACTTGCCCCCCACTCACCGAACAGAAGGTCTTTCGTCAATGAGGATCAAAATGTCGTCCGACGAAACAGCAAGCGCTGCCGCCCATGGCAAGCTCGGCCAGTGGCTGGGGTGGCCGCCCGTCTGGTGTCCCGACACCCTAGCCACATACCTGCGATGCTGCTCAGCACATTTCTCTTTCGTCGTCGCTCACCTGAAGGTGCAACGTCACCAACGAAGTGATATTTCTCTCCACACGTGCTTTCGCCGATAGGAGGGTCGCCTTCCTGACACTGGAAGGCAGTACAGTACACTGTCTCACACAAATAGTAACGAGGTGTGTACTACGTAGTTGATATAGTTTGTCTGCGCAGGCGACTGCAACGTTTCTTTCGTTCCTCACATTACATTCCCTCTTTCAGGACACTTCTCTACCTGATTACTTACCACAATGCCTGAGGGTTACGACTATCTATTCAAGCTCTTGCTCATTGGCGATTCCGGCGTAGGGAAGGTATGTGATGATGAGCCATACGTAAATCTGGTCCCCTGGATATTGAAGCAAACGCAAAGTCGTGCCTATTGCTGCGGTTCGCCGAGAACTCCTTCACGGACAGTTACCTGAGTACCATCGGGGTCGACTTCAAGATTCGAACTGTTGAGATTGACGGAAAGACCATGAAGCTACAGATCGTGAGTCTTACCTGGGGATGGTACTGGTATAAGCCTAGAACCTAACAACCGATGTGTAGTGGGACACTGCTGGTCAGGAGCGTTTCCGCACAATCTCACAAGCATACTACCGCGGTGCCCACGGCATCGTTGTTGTATACGACGTTACAGACGGAGGTACGTAACAACTTTGGTCCCCCGCTCCTTGCATTGACCTTTCACAGAGTCGTTCGAGAACGTCAAGAGCTGGCTCACGGAGATTGACCGACACGCTACCGAGAATGTGAAGAGACTCCTCATTGGGAACAAATCGGACTTGGCTGAGAGGAAAGCTGTCGAGTACAGTGTTGCAAAGGTTCGTATATATGAAACAGCTCTCTTTGTTCTGACCTTATTCTGCTCCTAGGACTTTGCCCAAGAAAAACAAATCCCCTTCCTCGAAACGTCAGCAAAGGACGCTACCAATGTGGAGGAAGCATTTTTAACGCTGGCGAAGCAAATACGCGATAGGTACGCTACACCAATCTCATCATCTTGCTTTTGGACTCACGATACCTGCAGTGTGGATTCGCAGCCAGAAGTTGCGAATACGAACAAGACCAGTACAGTGACACCGGGTCGGGCGCTGGACACCAAGGAGGATTCGTCGGAAGGGTGCGCATGCTGAGGGTACATATGTACATACCGGTGCAGTACCGATGTTATCATATACCCTTGTATATTTGACCTATCGTCTGTTATTGTGCTATGAGGGAAGCGTTAGTAGATTGACAGAGTCGCCGTCGCTGCAAAGCAACAATGGCCGTCGGGAATTTCCTTATATGGAACAATGGGCGCGTGAGCGTCTAACCCGATCCTGCCCAATTTGGAACAATAAGATCGCATAGTCATGCGGCAACATTACCGATACACAATGGAATGACTCGCTCTATTGTCTTCGCACAGCGAAATGATACTAAAAGCGTGTCAGCCTGGCAACCATGCGTTAGGTATCCTTTTTGGACCTTCTCCCCTTGCGGATCTGTTTCGTTCTTCTAGCTTTCTTTCTTCACTTCCACGACGTACATCCTCCTGGCGAGAGTCGTCGCCATGCCCCTCATGAGCTTACTTGCTTTCATCCCACTCCTTTTCAGTGTACCTGCTGGTGAGTCTGATGACATATCAAACGTATTTGAACGATCAAAGACTAACTCGTTCATCGAATCACCTTCAAGTCGCACAATCCAATCCCTCAGTCGTCTGCGTTGCAGGACAATGTCTTCAAGGATTCACGAACACTTCGAGTAGGTTTTCCAAATCTTAGACTTACAATTATACTTATTGCTCCGTAGTTGGAGCTACACTCTCTGTCCCAGGAACATCAACTTCCATCCGCCTATTGCCAGGACAATACAATTCCGACACAAACCCACAGCTACTTCACACTTTCCTAACATCCTCTTCTGCCTCCCTGTCTCCATCTACTGGGTTCAACAACACGACTTCTGTCTCATTGCCCTTGAACATCGCCCTTCAGCCTGGGATTGCCGCCTATCCAATGGCAAATTATTCAGGCGACGGGACATTCACCCAGCTTCCAGAGACGAATGGGTCCCTGAGCTCTGCAACCATGACAGCTGGTTCGGTGATTCTTTCTTCGAATGTTTGGGCGGCCGTCTCTTCAAGTTCATCCCCGAACGGCCGTCTCATCCTGTGGGATTCAATCCCTGACATGGCACAGCTTCCCTCGTCCACTTTGCCGAGCGCACTTTCGATCCTTGACATTCAATCCTCCGCTTGTTCACCCCCTTGCTCAGGCTCGGGCATCTGCTCCGCATCTGGAACATGTACATGTCCTCCTGGATTCACAGGGTCATCTTGCGAATCTTGCGCGTCGGGATTTTTTGGTCCGAATTGCGAGCCGTGCCCTGCAGGGTGCACGTCATGTGACGAAGGCATCACAGGCTCCGGGAGGTGTCTGACAGCGCAAGTCTCGAACCCACCGGCAAGCTGTAGCTGTTTGAACGGCGTCTGCGGCTCGAACGGACAATGTCAATGCAATGCGGGTTGGACCACAGCCGATAACGGAACCGCTTGTGCAAAATGTGCCCAAGGATTCTTCTTAACGTCAGATGGAAACTGCCAAGGTGTGTTTTGTACCTCGGTACGATTACTGGTGGATATTGACGGCCCATAATCTTTCAGCGTGTCAACTGGGCTGCGCTCAATGCGCGGACAATTCGGGAGATTGTATTTCCTGCAAATCTGGATTCACCCAGGACTCAAACGATCGCACGAAGTGCTTCGTTCCTCCATCAACAACGTCTACTGGAACACAGTGCCCTGATGGAAGTTTCAGTAACGGAACCGCTTGTACTCCGTGTTCGCCGATTTGTAAAACCTGCACTGGCGCGAGTTCAAACGAATGCATTGTCTGCTCGTCAGGCAGGTATTCATTGAACGGCAATTGTGTTTTGGCAGATGGTAATGGGGTTTGCGAGGGTACCGCTATGATTGCCGATAATAATAAAGTCGAGTGCGATAGTAAGTGCTTCTCGCAGTAAACATCGTTGGCCGTGAACTAAACTATTTTTGTCGCAGGTTGTCCCGCGAAATGCACTTCGTGCAAGATCCCCAACTTCAACATTGCCTCCACCGTGAATCAGTTGCAGTGTACGGGGTGCCTACCGGGCTTTGTTCTTTCTGAAGGCAAATGTGTCGAGAGCTGCCCGACGGGAACATTCCTAGATCCGAAAGACAATCTCACATGCACAGGTAGGTTGAACGATATGTTATCTGCTCTGAATTCTCTAACACGGCATCTTGCAGCTTGCGATTCATCGTGCACGTCTTGTGCTGGGTCGGCGACTTTTTGCCTATCCTGTGCCAACAACCAGTTAGCATCAGGTGGTAAATGTGTTGCATCCTGCCCGTCTAACACCTTCAGCTCCTCTGGCTCCTGCATACCTTGTCATCCAGACTGTGCGACTTGCTCTGGCTCATCGTTCAACCAGTGTTCGAGCTGTCCGTCGAATAGACCGGTGCTCACCAATGGACGATGTCTGCCCACATGCAGCAAGTCACAGTATTTCGACAAGACGTCATCAAGCTGCCAGAGCTGCGACTCAAGTTGCTCCAGTTGCTCAGGCCCAGGTCCGAACAACTGCCTCGCCTGTTCCAATTCTAACCAAGTTCTGCATGGTGGTACATGTGTCTCCAGTACATGCACTTCCTCTACAAACGTTATCCAAGGATTGGGTCTTTGTCTCTCGGACCTCGTTTCGGTGCCTGTTTCCTCTGGCACCAGTACGTCACTCCCATTCCCCACCGTTACCGGCCTCGATACACCCATAACGCCCGCCAAATCTGGCACTCGACTGCAGTGGTGGGAGATCCTGCTCATGGCGCTCGGCTGCGCATTCATCTTCCTCGTCATCCTCATGCTCTGGCGTCGTCATGCCCGTAAGCAACGGGCAAAGGCGACTGCCAAGTTTGCCATAGCCAAGAATCTCGACCGCAAGCCTAACTGGCGTTACCGCCTAATTCGGTTTGGCGAGCGTCTCTTTGGCCATAGGCCAAGTCAGCAGAGACTCGTTGCTCCCCCGGCGGACAGACAATCGGTTCGAATGGAGAAGTTCAGAGATGCCGAAGAGGCCAGACAGGACAGTGACATGGACAAAATCTTGGATGGATATAACTATTCGCGGTACTCCCGCGCGAGCTCAAGTCGGCAACCTTCTCCCCTACCGTCACTACACGATTTCAGTCATTCTGCACATCCTCATAGGATGTCTACCACTTCATTATCCGCCGGGTCCATCTACTCCCAGATCACAGGTGTACCCCGGAAAGGGGCTGACCCGCGTCAACCGGTACGAAACGCAAGGGATTTGTTACCCTCGCGATTCTCCGGGACGTCCTACTCGACCTCTGCCCGCTCAGATCCACTTCCACCTCCGCCGGTCGATCTGCTCGACTCATCTAGGCCGCCTACCCCTGCCCAGGAATACGCACGACTCGTGCAAGGGCAGACTCCTCCCGGTGGGTCATATTGGTTGCAACCGGCTCAAACAGGGAACTCGAATGTATCCCGTAACCCATTCAGGCGATGAAACATACATACCTTGTAGTCCTCGAGCTTTCAGTCGACTTCCAGTATCCGGATATGAACTGCTTTGGACTCGGCTATTGATATCTTTCAACACTGCATTTTAATAGACAGGACATTCTCACCAGCATTCGTACCTAACCTTCGTTCTCAATGAAATATTCTGTATCCGATACCCTGCACGGTATTAAACTGTATCCTTAATAATTCGCCCTTGTATATTCACGCAGGGAATGATATTTCCTCGATTATAACAAGCACCTTGAGCCTCTTTACGTCTACGAAGAAGGTTCAACTAGACGAATGCATAGCCATGCATCTCCCAACCCATAGCCGCTGCAATCGGACAGTACAGACGTACCAACAATTATGTATACGTAACCGACCTGTAGAGGTAGAAAGCCGCTGCATATATGGAGATACTTGTACCATGTAATTGCTGCTTCCAACCGAAGAAGGATACCGCCGGTAATGAACCAATGTTCAGAGTTTACCGCACGCCGGTTCAATGCCAAACTATGTATGATGTCCGACGGTCATACACGTCGAGAGATGCGTGAGATGCATGGATGATTCGTTCTTCCTTCGAGATGATGAAACTACCATGAAGCTTGAACATGCCCGAAGATAGTGTATGGCAACCTTGACAGACATCAATAGCCCGCAAGTCGTACTTAGTCGCTTTTCGTTGTTCAGGACAAAAATACACGTAGAAAAATAGCGAGAAGACCGGAGACATGTTTTGGATATTCGGAGGTAGAGGTTAACAGACAGCTTCGTACCTGACTTCCCGACGCCGATGCCAAACAGATCGATCGTGATCTTCAACATAGGCTGCAGCTTGAAGCTGTGGGGCCTGGAAATACCTCAGCGAAGATCTCACTCGACGACGGATAGTTTAAGCTTTGACATTGAGAATAGCGCTATTTCGACAGGTCAGCTTCCTCAAGCGATCTGCAGATCCAAGCGGGAGTGGTTGTACAGGTCGAACGGAGATACCAGGGGCTCGGAGAGCATACGACTCTTACGAGTGTGCGGACGAGTTCAGTGACTGATCAGCATTAAATGAGTGTTGGGGGGTTGATGGCAACGGCAGGAGAACATGTAATATCTCTTGTGGTTGGTACGACTGTCAATACATGTGCGATGCAGTATGGTCAGCATTGTGTCTTACGTACAGTGTGGCCGTTGGGATGTCGAGGCGCTTGGCTACAATCGAGGATGAAACTGTGTCCAACAGGGGATATGTGACATACGCAACCCTTACACTAATATTGGGGATTCACAGCAACAGCAAGATCGTCGGAACCTTGAGGAAGCCTCCTTCGACCCATCGAAGTGATTTGATCGCTTATATGCACTGGTTATTCGATTGCAGCCAGGCAAGGACAATGATACTGCGTTGCTAGCAAGTAGCAAACCACAATCCTGTCGCACACGTTCAAGATCGGAGGACAAACATGTGGTATAGTTGCCGAGCCACGCCCATGGCTCATTACGTCTTTCCGGCACCTATGTCTGAACAAAAGACGTGAAAACCGGGACATTGCGAGCAATGAGAACGAAGTTCCATCTGGGCTCTGATGAGATGAAGAACCGTACCTTGAGAAACAAATCGACGCCGATACGCCGAGACCACCCGCTCAAAGTATCCGGCGCTGCGACGGAATAGCGGTTTCGTATGTTGAATGGGATCTCAACGCTTTCTGCGCTCGGAGGTCCGTCACAACTGTGGGTTTCGCGTCCGGAATACTATCTATTGATAGCTACCATGCTGGATGTTCATGAGAGAATAATACTGATCACACCTAGAGCAGGCCCAGAAATCATCAGAACACTCTGAGTATGAGGATACCTGTGAGATTTGCTCAGTAGATATGGAGCCATATGTTCTCCTTCTCGACTGAATATCCAGACCGGTAGCGAATTTGAATGCGCGCAAATGCTCGCTTGAGGGTGGACACACAACTTGCGAGTACGGAGATAACTGGGGTATTAATCGTCGAGTCGGAGATGACCTTGGCACGACGAATGTCGTTTAGGCCGGGACACCCAATGTCGTCTGAGTAGCACCGTTCGGCATACTATCTCTGGGAATCGGCAGACGACATCGAGAAGTATTACTATACAGAAGGTCGCGATTCATTTGTACGGTTTCAGGTGTTCCGTTAGACAGTGATAAGACAGCACAAGTTTCACATACCATAAAGCCCACCCACGACTGCTTTTCTTGCTGTTAGACGTAGTCGCTTGCATCAGGCTTACGCGGGAGAGGTGAAAGAACACCGACTATGAAGCAGTGCCCCCTGGGACCAGGTACCTGCGGTGGCGTTAGGCGCAACCCAGAGGAACCAGTTGATGTGATCCTGTCAATCTTCGCATAGTAAAACCCACTGCCATGGCTACTCTGAGATAGTGTACAGATACAAGTGTTTACGGTGTTCAAACGTTCAACGTAGACGCGTAGACGCTCTATTGAGTCTGCTCGGCGATCTTCCTGATTAGGTATAGGTTACGTAAGAGAGTCCAGACGCGTGTTGACGTCCGGAACGGGCGTCTTCAGGCGTCTTCCAAGCTCGAGAACTTCCAAGCTTGTCCACCCATACTTACCGCTCTACTCAATACAAAGAGTTTGCTTCAAGTTACGACACAGCTGTTATCGTGAGACAACTCTCCTGGTGTGTGTGCAGACATTGCTATGGTATACTACACTGTGCACACTGAATCTTGTCTATCTCGGGAGTTCATGACAAACAGGCGATACTCGGCATACTCGCTTTGGCCACAGAAATTCACCCGTCTCGAGTGGGGTCCGATGATCTTGAGCTTGGTAAAGGTGCCCATCTTGCAGTGATATACCAGATACACGCATGAAGAGATCAATGATCGCTTCATGGTTCTGCTTTCCGGATTGGATGTCACATATCAGGTATCCTTCTGAGTCCTCCACCATCTGTTACGACAGCCCCTTAGGTTCTCGTCGGCAGGGGTCAAACGTCTACGTGCCAGGGAAAGCCTGTGATAGGCTCCGAGGGAAGATGTTTGCGCTGCGGGAATTATACAGCGTGTCTTCTTGCCATGAGATTCTTACGATCCGCCGTCCCTACGGGGCGTAACTTGCGGATCAGTCTTATGCCAGGTTAGTCTTCCTGCCGAAGACATTTCACCCCAAAGGAAGACGTTCGTCCTGAACCGTGGCGTGTCACCGTGCCGCAATGATACAACGGATCGTCTGATGTGGATATGCGAAGCAAGGCCTCGTTTGCGGCGCGTCGACTTCCAAAAATATTACCTATTTCCTAGAATCCAAAAATGTCCCACATTCTACCAACGGCCGATGTCACGATCAAGCCCAATGGGGTGAGGACACTCTTTGCCAGGTATAAAAGACCGAGAAGTTATGGGTTGTCTCTACATTAGAATCCGACCCTTGATTTACAACAGACCCCGGTTCCTCCTTTGCATACGATGTCTACTACCACCACATTGTCATTTCATCCACCTGCAAACTGTTCGCCATCCACTCAAGGCCCAAGGTTGACACTAACGCTTCGCAGCGCTAGGTCATACTTCACTAGCTTAGGTATTCCTGCCTCTGCTAGTAGTGAGAGTGTACTCATCACGTTATTGATGTTAGCTCGATCATCCATAATATCCTTTTTATCGCAAGCTATATCTATTGGATACCTCCATATCGAGGACACCGATGGTAGTTATGAATTTGGCCTTCAAACCAAGACCGCAAACACTGTTCGTCTCCGAATCATGAATCAAGAGTTCTGGAAACGAGTATTTCTGTGCGTATGTTCGCTACTGACAGCATCTCTGCTTCTCATCTATAATTGAATCAGCTCTGGCGACCTTGGCTGTGCGTGCAATGTCCGAAATCCCAGCATCGTCTGTAATCTGACCTCTACCCAAGTTAGCGAAGGTTTCATCATGGGCGACGTAGAGGTTGACGACCTAACTGCCGTCATGAATGTAAGTCCACATCAGATAATTCGCCGTAGTTCAACGGTTGATAACGGATGTATGGGTAGTTGTGGTTGGAAAACCAATCCACGATGGTCGGCATGTCTTCTGCCGTGGGCCGAGTGTCCTCCGTGCTATCTGCATTATCCAATGCTATCCTTGGCCAAACTCGTTCCCAAGCTCGGCTCAACGCAATCGCAAGCTACGACCAATCGAACGAGCTCTTCCAGGTACACGAAGTCTTCTTACTCTTTCCTTTCCGAGTCAGAAGTCATCCTTACATTGATTTGCCATGTACAGGCGTTTCTCAGTTCAGAGATGATGTATTCATGCGCCCTATGGAGTGACGCCGAGGGTGGTGTTCACGGAGATTTATTGTCAGAGCGTGAACCTGGCGACCTGGAAGCTGCCCAACAAAGGAAGATCCACTACGTCCTCACGAAGGCCCGAGTTCAGCCCGGCCATCGCATATTGGAGTTTGGGTCCGGGTGGGGCGGGCTCGCAATTGAGGTCGGTTCTATTAATGTAATGATAACATCCGCTAATTATGCATCCTATGTTCCGGATCCTTTGTTGAATTCATCGCTAGGCTGCTCGCAGCTACGGATGTGAAGTTGACACGCTAACGCTCTCAGTAGAACAGAAGACCCTGGCTGAAGAACGTATAAACGCTGCAGGTTTGAATGGACGTGTTCGAGTGCATCTCATGGACTACCGAGACATCCCTCCCGAGTTTGAACATGCGTTTGATGCCTTCGTTAGCATCGAAATGCTGGAGCACGTTGGCGCGCATGTAGGGACCTCGCTAGTACTTTCTCATGTGCATTCTTTGCTCACCAGATGCCTTTTAGTACTACAAAAAGTATTTTCAGCTTGTCGATTTTGCGTTGAAACCACAGAACGCCACTGTCGTAGTTACGTCCTCAACGTTTCCTGAGTCGCGCTACTCGGGCTATCAGTAAGTTCAACCCATAGGGCGAAGACCATTCTCATGCCAAGTGGCGGAATGTCATATACTAACGTGATTTCTTATGGTTCATCAGGGCTGAGGACTTCATGCGCAAGTACATGTGGCCAAATTCGTGTCTACCTTCTGCGACGGCTCTCATCACTGCTGCTCAAGCGGCGTCTCACGGGCGATTCACCCTCGACGGAGTAGAGAACCATGCTGCTCGTGAGTACGCTTTGAACTTCCCCGACTCTCGGGGTTGTCTGCACTGTTCCGTGACCAGATGGCAGTGGCTTACCGATACTTTGGCCGTTGCAGATTACCCTCGCACATTACGCACATGGGCTCACCGTCTTGAGCGCAACCTTAGTCAGGATGTGATCTCTCGGAAACATCCAGCTCTCAAGGATCGCGCAGAATATCTAGCATTCAAACGTAAATGGGAGTATCTCTTTGCCTATGCCGGAGCGGGGTTCTCGAAGGGCTACATCACCTGCCACATGCTAACCTTCATACGGGCGGTATGTTATTCATTGTCGCTCCCAATTAGATGCCGTAATGCTGACTATTGACTCACAGAATGACCTTCCGTTCACAATGACTTAAACCAAACGCTTCTACGCATTAATGCATATGATTCAGAGCATATTGTGCACAATGCTATTCGTTGCAACTTGTATAAATAGCAAGTTACCCTTTGTATGCTAGCACTTCATGTACACACTATACTATTGATCTTCAGATCCCCTTTTACCATGCAACTGCTGTATTCGTGAGTGTAGTGTTGCGAATAGAACTCTCGAGGCCCAGGTACAGGATATCCCAGGACATACCACCATCTCATGCTGGACCATTACGATGCTCGCTGCGTGCTATCTATACTTATCTGTAAGTACCCCCGGAGTGTTCGCAGCTGTGAACGAAAGCACGGCTTTTGCCTATTACATACTTTTGACATACCCTGTGCATACCCTGTGCAAAGCGCGCAGTATTGCCGGGACAATTGCTACTTACTACAGTCACCGAACCGTTTCCCGTGTTCTTTATCGGGCAAAGAATCTGAATCTTCGTTCGCCGCCGAGTAGGGTATACTTCTCCCGCGAACCGGTAGAGTTCAGACCTTGCTCAAGGATTGGTTGCATACTCCCTTCGGACCTGCGAACCTGAGCCTCATTCATCGGACAAGAGTTGTGATCGATCCTGGCAGGGATTATCGCATCCGAATCTACTGGATCGGGTTCTGCGATCGCATTGTGGCGTTTACCTTTTCAATGTGCCAATTCATTCATGCGAATACCTATGTGCTACGAACTCACATTCTAGCCTCGCGAACGTCAACGTCGTGCTCGGATACAATGAACACGATTTAGTTGCAGAGACATCGGATTGTATATTGTGTTGAGTAAGCAGCTTCGATTTTTTCGTCATGGTGTCTGACCCCCAACTTGTGATGAACGCGGATGAATTGAAGACTGTACGGGGTATGTCTATGTGAGTATACATGCTCTGATATTTATGATGTTGCAGGTCTGTTTGGTGCGGCGGCCGTGGTTGGAGTGATTTGGTTTGTTCGACTGAGGCCATGGGGACAACTTGTCCGCACTAGGAAGTATTGACTTTCCTGGTTCGGGGAAAGAAGCATTAGAGGTGAAGCTCTCATACAGTCGGGCCGTCAGAAATCAGAATGTATGGAGTAAGCCTTGTGGGTTTCCAGAGAAGCATCGTCTGCTGATGTAGTCGACGCCTGAGAGAACATACCATCGGATATGGCTCTGACCAACACACAGTAGTGAGATCGACCTGGTAAGAGCCAGATAAGACCAGTGTGGTTCACATGTGGCCAGGAGCTCCACAGAAACCGTGAACGAGTGATATTCTCTGCCCATCCACCGAATGAGTCCACCGTAGCCACTGCAGGGGATGCAATGAGTGACCTTGAACCTTCCAACTACTTACAGCACAAATCAGGCTAAAGCGGATCTGATTGGTTGCGGCCCGTATAGTTGATCGATCGATCAACATGTTGCTACCGCTAGTGCCAGAATAGGAAGTGAGCAGCATCGCTTACGACTACGATTGCTTTCCGCTGACAGCTTCAGCCTTTCACAACAAAACGAGCGGTATCTCGTTCAGTGGGCGGTGCACGGTAGGTCACAAAATGAAGACGGTACATGCGTTGATGTTGACCTTGAGTATTACTATCAGGGAACTTCACCGGAACACGAAGCATGTCCGACCACGGTAAACGCCAGCTACGTGTCGCGTTCATCCACCCTGACCTTGGCATAGGTAAATACCCTAACACGAGCGCATTCATTGAGAATGTCGGTTTGACTTACGCTATATATACTCCGCTACAGGAGGGGCCGAACGTCTAGTAGTAGATGCCGCGCTTGGTCTTCAAGAACGTGGTCATTCTGTTGACATATACACATCCCACCATGACCCCAAACACTGTTTTGACGAAACTCGTGACGGTAAGTGCCCCCCCCCTCCACTACTATGAAGAGGCAAGGAAGCTATGTTAGTCGTAACAACTATTCATGCAACTTCCATTCTGTTCTCCTCCATTGGGAATATGGAGCCTCTCTGGCTGAGGTTGGGTCACAGTCATGGGTAATCACTAGTGACCTGTCGTGGTTGTTATCACCTCCATATAATCGAACTAGGCCGAGCTGGGCCGCTCTACGTTATGACCAAGACTGTCCACGAAGAGATGCCGTGTCCCAAATAGCGCAAACACGTTCTCCGTCTCCACCGTCTTGCTTATACGTTCTCATTTGTAAATATGAGAAACTGACCCGTCTATTGAAGGTACTCTAACGGTGTTTGCCGTTCATACCCTCTTTCCCCGCTCAGTGAAGGGGAAATTCCACATCCTACTCTCACACGCTCGTCAGCTGCAGCTCACCGCCCACCTTATCAGCTCACGTCCGCAATACGATGTGTACTTTGTCGACCAGCTATCGACATGCATCCCCCTTCTCAGACTCTTGGCTGGAAAGAGGGTGGTTTTTTATTGCCATTTCCCAGATAAGTTATTGGCCGACGGAGCTTATGTGGAAGGCAGAAACAACAGGAAGGGCGGTCTATTGAAACGAATGTACCGCTTTCCTATGGATTGGCTGGAAGAAGTAACTACTCGTAGGCAGAGCATTCTTCTGTATATCCCCTGCTGTCTGACACTGGCGACGTTCTAGGGCAAGCTGATATAATTCTGGCAAACTCAAAGTTCACCTCTAGAGTATTCAAGACACACTTCTCGTCCATTCGTACCGACCCTGAGGTCGTGTATCCCGGGATCAACCTCTCTGCATACGAGGTCAAGACATTTGATGCATCTGATCCCGATATCGTACAAATCGCGTCGTGCGTACAGAGTCAACGCACCGGACTAATTTCAGTTATCCTCATGTAAATTCTGGAAGGTAGGGAACGGCCAACGTTGGTCTCGCTCAATCGCTTCGAGAAGAAGAAGAATACCGCTCTTGCAATAGATGCGTTCGCTCGCCTGCGAAAGAACGTTGCTACCACGCCCCACCTGAGTGACATGCGATTGATCATCGCCGGTAAGTTCAGTCAATACCATAAAAATTTTCGGGAAAGTAATCTCGATATAACCAGGTGGATACGACCCACGGCTAGAGGATAATATGATGACTTTGGTATCGCTCATCGACCGTGCCAAGAAACATTCCCTTTCCTACACAATCCTCAAACCGTCCTCCTCTCCGGTGACGATCCCACCTTTCAATACAGGCTCCCCTCAATCGCCAGCAATCGTCTTCCTGCTGAATTTCACCACTCCCCAGCGCTCCTTCCTACTCTCTTCTCCATCCACGCTGGCTCTATTATACACACCCGAAAACGAGCATTTCGGTATAGGACCTGTCGAGGGGATGGTGTGCGGCTTGCCTGTTCTTGCGTGCGATAGCGGAGGACCGACGGAGAGCATTGTCGATGACCCTCCAGACGAGAGGACAGGATGGCTGTGCAGACCAGACCCAGATATCTGGGCGAGTGCGTTGCTAGAGATTGTCGAGATGAACCCAGAAGACAGGAAGGCATTGGCCGGCCGTGCTAAGAAAAGGGCAAGGGACAAGTTCGGCATGGAGGCGATGGCAGCAGGGATTGAAGATGCACTCAATAGAGCGGTGGATTTGGGCCCGGTGTATCTGTCACCTTGGTGGTCGATCGTGTTCGCGGTCTTAGCGGCACTACTTGCATTGTACTTGGCATCATTGCTGTAGGCCTCGTTGACATGGGACTACAGGAGGCGGTATAGCTCGCGGATACATTGATGCAACGGACGAATCATGTTTATCCAGACACCTATCTCATACACCTATCTCACATCGTAACGGTCATTAAGGCGTGTGATTATGTGTAAACGTGCAAGAGGAATGGAAAGAGTCCGTAACCGATGAGGAATACTGATACAATGTAAAGATATCCAGACCCAAGAGACAATGAAAGGACGAATCTGCGGGGGTAATGCGAGTCAGTAAATACTGCAGGACTGCCACAAAGAGAAGCCGAGGCCCAAGGGGTGCATCAGAAGGAACAATTGGCAATATTTAGGTTATCTCCATACAGAGTCAGAACAGGTCTGAAGGTTCTCATCTTGCGCAAGAACAGATAATCAGTAAAAGAACTCACCATGAGAAAAGGCAGGGCGGTCTGCCGTGAGAGACATGAGGCACAAACTATTCGAAGAGTGTCAGTCACAGTCTCGTGAGCGGAGAGATGACGAGTCAGAAGTGTAATAGGCAATGTAAAGTTATCCGCAGCTCCCCTTGAGGGAGTCGGTACAGGTCTGAGATGGTTTATCATCATAGGAACACGCGAGATTGCATCTTGCGAACCCCATCATGAACGCATGCTTACCTGAAGTGATTAGGTCTCGACACGCATCGGCGGCATTGCTGTACGTAGTGGCTTCCATTGGCTTCTATGCGGGGAGGGTTCACCATATACCCAGTCCTCATCCATTGGCTGACTTTCATCCGCGTTCGCAGCGTCGACATCTTCGACGTAAACGCCTATTCCTGGTCCGTCTTCCTCATCAGGTTCAATCAGGACTTCGACCCCAGAATGACCTTCCCGCTGCAGCTGTAACTGCCGAAGAGCGGCAGCAAGGTCGGCAGCGAGAGGAGTGCTGTTAGGTGGTTCTTCTCGAATCTGTTCCCAACCTACGGGCGGAGAACCAGGTGGTGATATAAGGAAATTCTTCTCGAGGGCTGGGGGACGAAGATGGTTGTCCGCCGCACTGGGAGATATCGGGGTTGGGTCTGCCCTGAAAACCCTGATCACTGTTTCCGGCCTAAAAGCATGGAAACCATGAGGACTTCATCTCTGAAAATACAAAGCAAAAACATACAAATCACCAGTACCGCCGATGGCTAGGTTATCGCTACCAAGTTTAGCAAGTTCGGCATCATGTTCCGAGTAATATACCAGTATGATCCTGCAGAATGACCTCAAGGGTGCCCAGGAGTGGATATGACCGAAGCTGGAGAAGTGATCTCTTAGAGCTTCCAATACGAGAGGATCGAAAAAAGGGGCAGGAAGTTGAGCAATCACAAGCGTGTTGGTGAGCTTTGTTTTCGTCTTCGGAGAAGGTGATGACGAGGGACTAAGCTCAGGTGTCGAAGTAGATGGCGATGCCGGCAAAGATATCTTAAGTTCGGGTATAGACATGAAGATGGATGAGCGTTGAGTACAACGACGACGAGGACGAGGAGAAGAGGATGATGGTTGATAGCAGGGCTTGCCACGACTTATATTCTTGAGAATTTTCCGATTATGTAATCCATGGCTGGAAATGGCAGTCCCTCTGGGTCAGTGCTGAGCGCTGAGCGCTGAGCACTGATCAGGTGGCGCTGGCGAAGGCACATCGCGTTCCATGTACAGCCGATTTGCATAAGTAGTTGCTGCACGCGAGTAACCGTACTTCACTTACTGCGGTCTGCAATTGTGCACAGGGGCCAGGTAAATCACATAGCATTACGTTATATCTATTATGCAGTACAAGGGCAACTACACTGCAGTCTTCTGCTCTGTTATACAACAACAGTCATTCCATTATTAACACCTACATCATGTGTGCCGATTCGAGAATATGGTCGGGGTGAGAGCTGTACTGGAGTACCCAAGCTGCCAGTACCTGCGAACAAGAGCGATGTGGTATGCCCCACTTGTCGGATAGCTATGCTCAGTTCGGCTGGAAGAATGGAGGGAGGGATGGGGACCTCATGAACGCTCGCGCAGTCGTTCCTCCACGGCTGCCTTCCTGCGGTTGAGTGCCTCGACTTTTTCTTCCTTGCTGGCATCGTAAGCCACAGTCACCTGGTTGAATCTGCAGGAGGGGTTAGCAGGAATGGTTTGCAGCACTGGGCGTAGTGCCTGAAAGAGAAACGCAATGCGTACGGATTCTCATCCGACTTCTGGAATTGCTTGTAGAGGAGTTCCTACAGAGAGGTGGATCAGCACTGTGGCAAAGAACAGGCACTCCCAGAAGCTTACTTGGTACTGGTTCAGTCGCAGACCAGGATGCTGTGTAAATTGTGTATCATGCCTGTCAGCTGGACATGCGAAGTAAGAGCGTGGCAGAACGTACTTCCTGTCGCAGCTTCGGCAGTTCACGCTCCTTATATGCTTCGAACGCAGCCTTGAATCGCCTCTGGTCGCACACAACCAGTCAGCTGATTTTGTCGAGTAAACGTATCCTGATGGTGAACGCACTTCCGGATGTCTTTCGATTTCTGAGGCCTTCTGTCCGATGCTAGCCTTGTCCATCTTGGCAGTGACAACCTCCAGCAGGTCAATGGCATTATCGATGCCGGTAGCAGAGAAAGTCTCTGGCTCTCCTTTCGGCGCGGAATCGATGCTACCCAGACCTCCGCCTGCTGCGATTGCGCCAGGGCCAGCGGGTTTGACATTCTTGGCGGTGGATCCGCCTTTCTTCGCACCTGCTTTGGGTGCAGCTGCCTTCTTAGATGGCGCATTTGCCTCTTCCTCAGCTAAGAGACGTGCATTCTCGGCTTTGCGAGCGAGCTCTGCGAGGCGTTTCGCCTCCTTGTCTTCTTTGCTCGATTTCGATGCCTTGGCACCGTCTTTCCATTTCTCTGCCTCCTTGCGCTCCTGCAATAGACATAAGGGTATAATCGGCGATTTGGGAGTGAGAGTATAAAAAGGGTCGCGTACCCTCTCCGCTTCTGCTGCCTGCTGCTTCTTAGCCTCGTTCTCCGCTTTCTTCGCTCTTCCAGATTCTTTCTTCGCGTTTCCTCCTTTAGGGGCCATTTCTCGTCACTTGGTCGCTATAATTCTCTACAACTGGTGGGGACAAAGCTCTCGGTATCAAAGATGAAGATGGCGGTTCCAGTGAATGTTTCCCTTGAGGCATGGGACCATGTAATCTTATCTAATCTGTGTCATTATGTCATTAGGCTCACAAATCTAATCTAATCTCTACGAGCAATCACATTGCAGCCGAGTCCCGACTGACTACGTCGACGCCGACCCCGCCTACTACGCCTCATTATAGGTACGAATTCCTAACAACAAATCCACCCATCTACAGGACGGCGTGACATGGAAAGTCGGTTGGGGACCATGTAACCAAATATTAATGATCTGCTCATGCGTGTCGGATCGCGCGTCTAGAGGCTTGCCAGAGGCACAAGGATCAATCTATAGGCCATGAGGCTGCTCTGTACCTTCTTTG
This sequence comes from Lentinus polychrous, assembly GCA_000787475.1. NCBI lineage: Eukaryota > Fungi > Basidiomycota > Agaricomycetes > Polyporales > Polyporaceae > Lentinus > Lentinus polychrous. Next base: position 72,004 of record JSYW01000204.1, on the reverse strand, counting down.
TAACTGCACTGTCATTCGCCTACTCCGACAAGGTTATCCACTCCAACTCTTGTCCGGAATTGGGACAATCAATCCAGGGCAAGTTGCCTTAGCTTTCGGCGGTCATAACTTTTGTACTAGTGTCCCGTATAACCAACACCTTTTGCAACATCGGCAGTCCCGATATACCTCAATCCATCACTGCAGCAATTTGGGGATCTCCTCGGGAACGAATATTGTCTTCATTTATACATTGCCACATACTCACGACAGACACTAAACCATGGATAGAGTGGGACAATGGGCTGCTGGCAACTCTTGTACGTTTTTCACTGTATAGTTCACTTTAACCTCACGCGATGGAGCTGATCGCGAGCTTGTTATTGGGGTAGATGGGCCCGTACTCTCGCAGACGGACCTCTACCTTCTCAAGGATGTCCACCTAAAGATACATCCAGTATTGCTGAATCAGGATGATAGCTTCCAGATATCCTTCAATATGTCTACTGGTAGGTGTTTCACTTTACTGCACTTTCGCGCATGGAGTCCGTTAATCTCACACGCCACATATACAGGGGATACTCTGGGGATCAAACCAGGGGAGGAACACACCCTTCCATTCACTAGCAAAGATGAACCCGCCACATTACCGAGGGTCTCCGAGTTAATGCTTATCACCAAGTCAAGCCCGTGGATGACCATCGTAAAGAATCCCGAGGGCGTAACGCTAGCAGACATTTTTGAGGCTTTCTACAAGGAGTAAGTCTAGACTGCCTCCTCGTACTTTCATGGCGTTCGTCCTTCTCATGAACCTCGTGTGTATGACCAGTTATCAGAATGAGGTCACACAGAAAGAGTTTGAATCATTGAGCCCGCGATCGCAAGATGTCTTGCGTCGATACACTGCCCAACGAGCGCAGAATGGGGTCTGGTCAGGTCAACCATATCCGCCGCAGTACTCACCCAATAGGTTCAAGCGTTACGGTAAGCGTTCACCGGCTCCTCCCACAACCCCCGAAACATCCGTCCTCTACTGCGTATCCTCCGATTTCGTGGTCGGGAACCCGTGCTGAGACGATCCGTTGCATGCATGATTTCAGATTGGTTGCTTGATAAGCAGTACTTTGACTCCATGGAAAGGGAAGACCGGTATGCAATTCAACGACTGGGTTTCGCTGCTCCGAATATCTTCGTCGTCGCCTTTTCCGGATATTGATCCGGAGCCCGATGACCTCTGATGAGTCCTCATAATTGCGTATCTCCTTGGAGGTCAGAGAGTGGGTTTCTCTACTTGTTGCTATACCATCTACATTCTCTGCTACTTACTGAAGTCGCCGCCATACGCCATATGTCTGATACTTTGTTTTCCATATTGACGCCGCCGTTTCCGATCGTCTTCTTGAATATCTATGTGACTCGAATGTTGTATGTATCAGCGTACTGCAGTCCCGATCTTGACCTAGAAGATTTTTGCACGAATCTGCAAGATCGCCTCCGTTTCGATCAACAGTTGACTGATCGGTTGAGCGGGAATCAACAAGCGCCCACAACGTTTCATCTCTACCGTTGTGCTGATCAAGAGGCCTGCTGTGAACGTTCTTCATCCTTATAGTTTGTCAAGGTCGACGGACCAGCGAATCTGCTAAGAGGCAATACGTACTATAATGATATCAGCAATATTGAACGGCCTCGGGCCCGCATGATGTGCGTGAGCCAAGGCCCATGCGTTCTGTGGCGGATTATCGCCGGACAATCATCAGCGTCTCAACTTTCTCTCGACCTGACAATCGCGTTCCCAAATAGCATCTTGTCATGTACAACGAGCGGACAAGCGACCATTGTAAGTAGGATGCTGCATACCAGTACGGTAAACCGTGATCGAAATCGGGCTAACCGATGGTGTTTGTACCACTAGAATCAATCCTTCGATCGCGGCGATCGAGGAAGGAATTGCTCGGCCAATCCGCCACATCGTTCTAATAGGCTTTTCGAATATCTCAGTAAGTACGGTGGTCGATTTCGGCTCTACGTAGCTATACATCGCTACCATCTTCGTTGCCTTACGCGAAGCGGTCGACAGAAAACTTCTAGTTCATCTTTCCCCAAGAACCATGTCTTCCAGCGGGACACCTTTCATACCTCCACGGCCTTCCCTGTATCCCGAAGATGATGCATCACCACCAGTAGCATCACCTCCGGTCATCCCCCAATCAGTTTCGTCGTCCTCATCGCAATCTGGCCGCGGACAACCTCCCGCTTCTCCATACGCACGAAGCGGTGGTTATGCGGCATACCCCCCTGCGGGTCCGTATCTAGCTCCAGGTTATCCCAGTTCATATTACGTTGCTCCAATGAATTTTGCACAGGCGATGCCGCCTCCTGCTGGACCGCCGAGGGCTCCTCCTCGTGCGGATCCGACGCGTACTCCGCAAGCCCCCGCAAGCGCAAGCGGTCTCGCCGATGATTGGACTGGATTCAGCAATCTGCACATCACACCACCAGATGCTGCAGGAACACCCTATTCGATACCTGCCCATTTTCCTCCTATGTCCGCACCTCCAACGGGGTATACGCAATTCACGACCCCTCTACCGGCTTGGGCACCCTTGCCGCAGGCTCCCGGCATGCCCCCTTGGGGCGCAGCGACTATTTGGCCAACAGCGTTCGCTCCCCCGGGGAGCGCCTGGCAGACGCCTTATTCCTCCCAACCTGCTGTCTTGCCGCCAGGATTCCCTCCTCCGGCAGCTCCTGCTCCACCGCCTCTCTCTGCAGGTCTACCTGGCCGTCGTTCGCACTCGCGTCATCGGACGAACGATGCGATGGATAAATTCGACAAGTTTGCTGAGTTCCCCAAATGTGAGTACGCCTGCGCCAAACAGTAGAATACAGATCCTATCTTTTTCGGGATTTGGGCTTCATTCTTGTCACCGTTTCTCTCCGTCCACGAGCTCTTACTGACAGGCGGGATTTCGCAGATGGGCCGGTATTGACACCACTGTTGATCAAAGAGGTCAATGCCAGGCTGGAAATTAATCCCTTGATTATGCCGGCCTCCGACGATCCAAATCAGCCATACTTGAAGTGGAATATGCTCTTCCGCACCGGTCAATGTCAAAGGTCCATTGACGCGGGTAATCGCTCATGGTCGCAGGGTCGCAACGCGCCCGCCACCTGGCCAAGGATCACTTCAATGAAATTGATTTCCCGTAGTTTTCCTTGGGTCGTGGACGTGAAGGCATCAAACCTTGAGCTCGGTGTGACCTGCGGCGATGTCATCGAAGCAATCCATCTATTCATGTATAGTCGAGTCTCCAGACGCCAGTATAGCCAGGCACCCTCGAATCAACAACGGGCAGTCACAAATTCGTATTATCACAACCGTTCCACTGAGCCCGGTGTACCTGGCGGAACAATGCCTGAAGGTATCCTACGCGTGGATTGGCTGGGACACGATGTATTCTACGGCGGTATACAGCAGGATGACCGGCTGGTCCTGGACACTTGCGGTGCTCCGATCCCTTGTACATTTGCGCTGCTGTGCGTTTCACAGTATCAGATGACGGAAGACGACGTTAGGAGACTAGAAGAAAGAGCGGACAGAGACGATCGCCGGGGACGACGGTCGCGATCGAGGCCTCCTTCCACTAGACAATCCAGTCGACCCCCATCTCCTCCACCGGCCAGTGCAGCCTAGAGTGTTTCATCTCGTGAGTAGTGTAATCTCTTCCTTCTCACCTCCATGCCTTGGTCTCCATTTCACCGATTATTCTATTCAGATTCTTCTATCTCATTTTCTGGGAGGCGTTCCTGCGTCTGACGACGGTGGCGAAGCTGCTTAGCCCCACTGTGTCGAATGAGTGTATACATCCGTCTGAAGATGCTTCCTATACTTTTAAAGCTATTCCCTTCCCTCATGAACGCCTGCTGATTCCGAAGAAAGGCCTTAATTGATGAGAGCCATCTGTGTTGCAATGGATGACACCTTCCGTCTTTTCGTGCTGGTTCAGCGATGGCATTTGACCCCCTCAACGAGGTCAATGTGACAACCTCCACAACTATTGAACCCAGGCAGTATCTGGGCAATCTCGCATCTTTGCTCCCAGGGTGCCGCCAATCCCGCCAACCCCTTTCACAGTCCAGCTTGTGTGCACTAACGGGTCCTATCAGGTAGACGGTCCATACATCGGATCTCTGCCGATACATTTCCTGAACGCGGTTGCTACGACAAGATCGAGTGTTCGTCAAAGTCGCGGATGGAAAAACGAAAGATCGCGTGCACCGATCATCGAAGCATGCATGTGTCAATGAGTAGCGCTAAATATGCTCTTGTACGGTATGTGACCTAGTTTGAGACCTGCTTCCCGGAGGCAGGACATCCCAGATTTAGTTTGTCAAGTCTGCGCAGCTGACGCTTCCATGACGAAAACCCGGGCAGAGACAGTCAGCTAGTCTCTAGACTTTCGGAAGAAATGATGCTCCCTGTGCAGTCGTCATGTGGAGAGGAACGATTCAAGTCGTCTATTATACTTTCAGCGCAAACTCGTCCGTTGTTGTCGCTCTTCTGTCGGATGCATGCATGCATCCTATTGTTACTTCAGGGGCTCGAACTTGGCTTGAAGAGGCTTGAAGGGGATGACATGCTGTGCCGTGATCGTAAATATTGTCCCGCCGAAGCTGCTGTACCACTGATCGATCCTGATTGCGCTTCCGCCGGTACCTGAACCATGCCGATGGACATGGTTACAGGTATGCCTGTCTCAGTATGGCATTTGACTTTTGGTGGAGGTAAACATGCAGCACCTCTCAACCCACATGGCTTCACTCATTGAAACTACATACAAGCGTATCACTTTATTAACCCGGTCATTCTTCCCCTTGGAGATCGTTCAGGTGGAGAGTGGGCTCTTTGTTGCTAGGTGCTTTTCAGATCTGACCATATGCATCCTGCTAACCCACATAGTAGTACCTGAACACATAGGTCATAGACAGAGAGAATCTCTCACACCTTTACGACCTCATGTTGCTCTATCATGCAGACTATCCAACAGTGGTATAGCCTCTACTGATCTTTACACCCCTTTGCGTACGATTCGCAATCGATCCATGGTTCAGGACGTATGGTGAGTTACTCCGTTGTTTCGCGCTGTGATTCGGCACAGACCCGTAGTGCCAAACATACTCCCGTCTCAATAGATGTCATAGCTCGTTCCAGGTGGCTGAATCCCTTCAGTGTAATACAATCCAGCCATGTAACCGATAGCTCCGAAGTCCTTTCTCCGCCGGTTCCGTTCCTTCCTCAAAACGCGATGGTCCGCTTCCTCATAATTAGTGGAATTTCCAACTCTATGGCAGTCCAGTGTCTTCACCGATCGCGGAGTAACCGCAACGCTGAGTTCCGCCGACTCACCATGCATTCCCGATCACAATGGATTGACTAGGAGCCATGCTCAGTTGGTCTGCACTTCTTCCCCCAACATTAACCTCGTCATCCTCGGACCGAACATACGGTCATACACCCTTCCCGGTGACCATCAATACACACGACATTGCAGCTAATGGCGCTATGAACGTCGCCATATAGGTTATAGTGACTTGACCGCCAGCGCTTCATACGCCCTGCCTGGTACATCGCTCCGCAATTATGGCAGGTTCATCCGGGTTTTGAGTTGATTGTCCGTGGCCACGTTTGCAGTGGTGAATATATGTTTCAAGATCCTGACACTATTGGTCGACAACGTCTGGCGCGCTTCTTGTTCTGCGCTCCGGACATCCTCGGTTTGGCTCGCCGGTCGATCGTGCTGGATACGTAGAATGTTGAGGGGGCATCGATGCCCCTTCCCTGATCTAGATGGACAACTAGTAGGTTTTCCTCTCTCGGATTTCAGTTCGAACTAGAGTAGAGGTCCTGCTCACCGGCATACTATGGCGTAAATGCGTGAGCCTGAGGCACTGACATCTGAATTTCATAGTATCACTCCATGCTTGATCATCACAGTCGCACCGGGGGCGTAGCCTTGGCGGTTAATCGCTCGAGACGGAGGAGCTCAATGTCTTACGCTCGAAGTCTCCCGGATCCTCACAGCAACATACTGTTTCGGGAGAACGCTGAATTACGGACGCTTGACTCGACCTCAGCGTCTCGACTAGGAGCACAATTCATATAAAAGTGGCCTTGCAATACCTCCATATAATCCAGTTCACATCTCCTCCTCGAAACAGCGACACGTTTTCACTACACAATGCTTCTGAACCAACTCATCGCGTCTCAGGCCATTCCCAGCTCCTTGTTGTGCGGCGACAAGGAGGACGCGACCTTATCCGCACTTGAGGAAGTCGACAATGTCTCCCACATCGAGTGAGTTATGAATAGTCCGATACCTCTTCTCTTCGCTAATGAGAACCTTGACAACAGTAGTCCCGAGTATTCTTCCGATTCAGACACAGACAACACGAGCGAATCTGATTCCGTACGGACAGTTCATTCTTCTAGTTCCTACTCCCGCTAAATCACGTGCAGGAGGAAGCCTCTCCCGCTACCTTGGCACGCGACATTATTCTACAGTACTTTAAGAGAACCGGCGTTGACAAGCATTTCGCATCTCGCGAGTGGGACCCTGCTGTCGAGAAGAAGGTCCGAGAGACCATCGACTCTTGGAACCTTGGGCTCAGTGAGCGCGTCTACAAGAAGTACCTTGCGACGGGCCTCGATATCGCGGCAACCGCATATCGTCATGTCACGTCCGTCGAATGCCGAGCGTACATTGCGCTTAACACATTCTGTACCGCTCTCTTCGACGATGGATTCATGGGTATCGAGGCAATGTCGGCCTTCGTCCCTCGCTTCTTCCGGGGCGAAAAACAAATGCATCCCGCCCTTGACCTCTTCTGCCAAAACCTTCTGGATATGGGCCATTGTTTCACGTCTTACGGGATGAATGCCCTCATCACGAGTGCAATGGATTTTGCTAACTCGGAGATGTTCCTCAAGGAGGGCAAGAACATGCCTCTCATCAGGGAATCGGCACAGTATGTCGAGTTCATCAGGCTGAAGGAGGGTTTCGGTGAAGCGTATGCCATCTTCATTTGGCCTCGGGACATGTGCCCTGACACCAAAAAATACATCCAAGCTTTCCCGTAAGTGTATTCGCCGATGAAGCAGACGAATCATATACTCACGAGAACAATAACATCCAGTGATACGATGAACTTCATCAATCTTATCAAGTGAGTTCCGCTGTCCACCGCCGATGCCGTAGTCTGGTACTGATATTCTTATCAGCGATCTGTTCTCGTACTATAAAGAGGCTAAGGCCGGGGAGACCGGGACCTACCTCCACAGCTTTGGCAAAGTCCGGGATCTCACAGAACCCGAAGTCCTCCAGAATCTGGTGGAACAGACAATCACTGTTGTGCACCGAATTAGGAACTTGCTGGGGGAGGGTGTCGAGCGGGATTGCTGGGAAGCGTTCGCAGCTGGGTATACTCAATTCCACATGCACACTGCTCGTTACAAGCTGGTTGAGGTGTTGCCTGAATACTTCTAATTCTCATTCATCAGTTCCGCTTCATTTCGAATTCTCATCATATTTTATTCGCTTCTCACCTAGAATATGGATCGACCTTATAACTTGTATATATCTATTGGCTAGTAACGATTGCCCATAATGCGTCCAAATTTTGTATCTAATACCATTTCAGACTATGTATTCATTCGCATATCATCACGACGAACTGGAACCATTCGCATATGAGAACCTCCATCGCGTGGATCTTCCCGGTGCAACGCCAAGAAGAGGGGTTCTATCCGTTTCAGTCGTTACCATCATCCCAATCACGATGAGACTGGAAGGATTGCAGCCGGTACAACGGATGGAAGTGGATCGACGGAGACCACACTAGTTCCTTCGAGTGGAGTTGCCGTGTTGGGTACCATTGCGTTGTTGATTGTCATGGAAAAGTCTTTGAACCATGTGTATTGGTCCCTCGGAGTTGCGTATTCAAATTCGTGGCCGCCAAAGAAAGTGCTGTTTGGCAAAAGCCCGGAGAAGGTGAAATTGATTCAGGCACGCTAACACTCAAGGAGAGAAGGCGAAATACCTGAAGAATAGCCCCGTGAATTCCACCGGTGCAGGTACTCGATACGACGTGATTTGATTCATTGAGACGTCACCGTCATTGCCTTGACTTGGTAGATAACCAGTAGTTGGAGACGCCTCGGACGTCACCGTCTGCATGACGGGGTTAGCCGTCACGGTGGTGGTAACTGCAATGGAAATATGGTTTGCATCTGACTGCATAACACCTGGAGGGGACAGGTATATGCTCTGGATGTCATCTCGCGTCAAGAGGTAGCCTCGAACGGGCAGATTGGCAACGCGATACATCATTCCACCTATCTTGCCCAGGCCGCCTAGAAGCCCTGACAGCAGCTGTCCGAGCGGGTCCTCGGTGCTTGGCGTAGAGGTTGGCTGACTTGGGGAAACGGATGGCGACGCGACTGCAGAAGTGGCTATCGTCGGCGATTCCTGGAAGTCCGGATCCGCGGTTTGGGATGGAGGCACGTCTGAGACCGGTGATGATGCGCGGGGAATGTCTCTGTAAAAGACGTCGGATCGATGGATTACTGGTTCGCCATTGACTTCCAACAGGAAGCCGCCATCCTGCAAACCCGGAGTGTTCAATGCAACAGTTTGTCTAACTCGCGTCCAGGCTCCAGGAGTAAAATTGAAAGCTCCCCGGCCAATAGACAGACCATACGCAGCGTCACAAACGGATTGAGGCGGTGTAGAGCAGAGCGAATCTGTCTGTTTGTCCTTTGGAGCGTACTGGGAAGGTGATGGGTTTCTCATAGACGCAAAAAAATAGGTGCGTACTCACCAGGTAGAGTTCACCGGCGCCGCCTCCTCGCCACATCAATCGTGTACTGAAGCAAGTTAGAGCAGCATCGCCGCCTGAGCAGCCTTTGTGGCCACCAAAGATGCCCGGCAGCTTCCCGGCTAATACCCAGTCAAAGTCTACCGGAAAAAAGACACTATACTCCAAAGTGACATTTTTGGCGTCCCGCAGATCTAGAGGCGTGGCATAAAAGTCTGCCCCACCCTGAGGTTCCGTGCCCGGGTTGACAGAGTTCGCCGGGTAGAACAGCTGCAGCATTGATGCCGAATTGTTTAGAGTTGGCGCTAGCGTGGTATTGGATATTTCGGAGGTTTCGATGGCGGCGGCGGCAAAACTAGTGGCACTTGCAGTGACCGGTATGCCGTCGACGATTTGCATGTTTTCTTGACCATAGGCAAAGGCGGAGATATTAAAGGCGACGAGATCGGAGTACTGTGCAGGAACAGACCACTCTGTCGCTGTATATGCCGTCGGCAGCGAGGTGGGGGAGACTATGGTGTCTGTCATTGAGTGGACAGATGCGGGCGCAGTGGCACCGGCCTGTGATCCAGAAACGATCGCGGTGACAGTCAGAATTCCGGCCACGAAAGAAGAAGATGTAGCAGGGAATTCCGTGGTAAGAACGGCCGCCGAAGATGTAGGAGGTGAGCTTGATGCCTGAGATTGGGTGTCTGTGTTTGACACAATGACAGTCAACGCTATGACGCTATGAGAACGAGTACATACCAATGGAAGTGGATGGGATGTCGGGATCAATGATTTCAGTGGTGGCAATTGCCGGGACACTTGAGGTCGTCAAAGGCGGTAGCGACGATTCAGCGACAGGCACCGTAAGGATAACAGTTTCTATCAGGCTAGACGTCACGACGTTGGTGATGTATACAACATCAGGAATGCTAGTCAGCAATGCGGTGGAAGAATCTACGCTGTCCGAGGAGTCGAGAGGCACGGATATAACAGTTTGCGAGAACAATGATGATAGCAAGGCTGGAAGAACGAGTAGGATCATAGTCAGCGATGTACAAGAACGTAGGAAGAGAGTAAAAGGGATGGTCGTCCCACTGCTATTTCGTCAAAGGTAACAGAAGGAGGCTGACCGTCAGCCACTGGTCCACATTGGAACGCAACTCACCGGTACGGGTACAGATTGGAGAATCATACAATGGGCTGATTTGAGATTCAACTAGAGGTGGATTGTCGAGACTCGAGTACGTTTCTTACCGACATGCATAGCAAAGATTATCGATTAGGTGAGGTAGCAAAGAGTATTCAGTATGACACCGCCCACGTTAGGTCGACGAGCCAGTAAATAACGAGGGGATGAATACAATACATAAGGAATGACGCGTCACAACCAAAGAATTCGACATATACATCCTGCAATGACGATTAGTTCGGTATGACATGAACAGAGGGATGCAGAGTATTCACATGATGACATTATTTACCCCGTGAACAAGCCGAGTAAGACCGTGCTAATTTTCGGAGTACATGGGTGGAACATCCGCTGGTTCCAAAGTCTCGAGTGGAGCGGCAGGGCCTGAACCTGAACCTGAAGGTTCGCCAGCCTGGCCAAACCGGACGCCAGAGTCTTGATGGTAAGTAGCCGGCTGCGGTATCGACAATAGCCCAGCTTGTGCAGCCTTACTATCGGACTGGTTCGGGCTGTTGCGCACGTAGGCGGGGTTAGGATTTGCAACGGACAGAGTAGTGCTCGGAGCATAACTCTGCCTTTGCATCATCCCACTGTTGCTGGCCGAATAGTTGCTGCCACCCACTTCGCTAGCAGGCGGAGTATGCGTTGGAGCAACAGTAGGCGCATAGTATGACATAGGACCTTGTGAGGGTACAGTGGGTACTACTGTTGTCGCACCGACAGGCGGTGTCTGCGAAGGAGGGAGATCGAATGGTTTGACCTCTGCGATTCGTGTTAGGAAGTCCCGTGACCAACTCGGCGATAATACGCACCATTGGCGAGTAAGTCGCCTGCTTCAGCCGACCGGTAGAAGTACGCTTTCCCGTTGCGCCGGCGGAAGAGGAAGAAAATAGCAATGATGGTAATTACCAGCAACGCTACCCCTCCAACAACTCCGCCAACAATGGCTCCAACGGGCGTAGAAGGTTTATGGGATGAGGACATGTCCGCGCCTCCGGTCGCAGTGGGAGTAGCCAGGCCTGAAGAAATATAGGTTGCCGACGACGGCGCTGCTAATGGAATGTAACCAATGACGTCGAAAACGAAGGGGTTGTCATCCGAAGCTTCCTTGACGATGACGACTAAGGTGTGCTCGCCCTCCGACAGAGTCGGTGACTCCCAGAACTCTTGACCGGTAAGATCCTTCGTCGAATTTGGGGCAATGAACGTGGCGGGTGAGGAGTTATCCACGGAATAAGTGGATATTACCGCGCCTGAGCTCCCATTAGACGCGATAATCGAACCGCCAACTGCGATTTGAGTGCCTTCCAATCAAGAATCATCAGCTTCACGGCAGCAAGCATCGTTATATTCCACTAACCATTGAACGAGAAGCTAAAGCCAGCACCAGGCGTAGAGGAGAAACTCGCAGTCTCGCGGCTCGTTGTGACCTCCGACCAGTTCCCAAAGTACTTGATGGCAGGGTCCGTATCGTCAACAGCTACAAGTCTGTTGGACTGGGACTGGTCGGACATGGTGGGAGCGGAGGAAGGGGATGAGGAGGAAGGGAAGTTGAGCTAGGGAGGAACAGGGGTCCAATGTCGGGTCGAACGGTTTTCTCAAATTCCAGCGGCCCCAGACGGTCCCCATGCTGAAACCGCTAAGGGTGTCTCACCCTACTCGACACTGCTTCTGAGCTTCCCCCCATCGCATCCAGGGGATTTGCCATTACCGTGTGGTAAATGCACGTTGGGCGGGCCATATTGGGCGGCGATCCATGGCCACTTTTGCTCATCCGCACTTCGAGCCCCTGTCTTTACCGACTTCTGCCAATTGCGCAAAGGCCGTATTGCGAGATCCGAGTGAAAATGTTAGGTTTATGAGGTATTTTGAGTGCGAGCGCAATTCAAAGTTGCACACTTTGACAAGGATGCTCGAAATGGCTGTGTGATTGGGATGAGACAATCCACAAGTCTCAGACAACCTTGCGGCGGGCGTGCCTCGAAGCGCTGCGCTCACTGAGCCGCTCAGCACGCGGGTTGGTCGACTGGTCACGGGATAGTTATGCGTGACAAGAATACGGATTAAATGATCGGTCATCCCTATTTGGGCAACGTGGTTCGTGGGATGAACTTTGACGTGCTTACCGCCGAGTCGGACGCAATATCGTGAGTGCCACAGTCCATCTCGCACTCTCAGGTTCCTGCAGGCTGCCGTCGCAAGCAAGAGGATAATTAACGACCGTCATGAGTCCACAGAAAGATGTTGAGAAGGTACTCGAATCCGAGATCAAGTGGGTAGTCCACTTCAGAGAGCTCAACGTCTAGACTCACAGACGTGATGCTCGCGATCGTAGGGAATGGCACTTCCGTGCGCAAGCTTCTCTGATTATTCAAATCGGCATCTCTCGCTAACGATAACTTTCTCTTTCATTCAGACATTTATTTCCACCAAAAGAATACCCAAGAGCATCGCGCCGCTCTTGAACTGCGGGACGCCGTTTTACGCCTTCGTCGTGATGGAGCGTTCGTCGCCGTACCCCTTTACAGAGTGAACACAGAACCTATGGGTCCACACCCCGTTGGTGCGTATCATTCCCCAGTGTCGTCTCTTGTCTCAGCGCTGAGGGGAAACCTCGGCGCTGTTTGCAGGTTCGTATGAGATCTGGTGTCCGTCGGAATCGTTCGCCTCCGTCTTTTCATACCTATGTCAGAACCGTGGAGAACTAAGGTGAGCTACCTACTGGCATGCACAGAACACGTTTGGATATGAATGTTGCGTTGGTAATTTTAGCATTCTCGTCCATCCATTGACCAGAGAAGAGGTGAGCGAACAGATGATGTCAATTTGCTCGGGTCTGTATTGACGTCTGGATGCTCGCAGAGAAAGTGAGTCAATTGGCAGTAACCGACTTTGACTCACCCAGACTCGGATGGACGCGTAATGCCAGCTGTATCATTGTGCCCGTGTCCATCGGACCAAATCATCGGGAGTGCACCTTTCCCGATGCCCTCCGAGTCGTCTTTCACGACGCGACGAACATGTCCGCTGACAACGACGATCTTCTCTAATGACAGGGACCATGAAATCCGCAACGCATGGATTGGCCCTCCCTTCCCATTGGACCTTTCCATGCTTCCGGTCAAGAGCGATGAGATACCTCTGCAATACCCTAGCCTCAGTACGTCACCACCGTTTCATTGCGTATGAAACCTGTCCTCATGTACTGACAAACATTCGAACTGTATGCAGAACTCGGCTACTCTTCAACAAGGCCGCATCTGCCATTGGAGGAACGCAAGAAACTGGGTGCTAACGTGGAAGAGATTCTCAAGAACGAGAAGGAGGCTGCGAAGGCTCCCGAGGACTTGCTCTAGGCGTGAGACGTAGTCTGTTTTCTCGGACATGTAACTTGTATATCTATTGTTGGATTAGGTCTGCGGGTTCTTCACTTACCTTCGATTTTGAGATTTATCGGCTTCCGAGAGTGAGATAGTGTATGCTTCATTCAAGCCGAGAAATCAATAGTACACCGCTCCCTGTGAGCGCACCCGGTAGCGTGAATAAAAACAAAAATGGAGGGAACGACCAGAAACAGCAAACAAACGGATGAAAAGAGATCTTGACACAAAGCCCTTCCGCATAATAATGAGTAAATTACTGATTGAGGAGAAGGAAGCCCATGAACTCAGCCGATCATTAAACCATGAAAGGTAGAGCAAGGAGGCAGAGAGGGGAGTAGGTGCACTAAGATGGAATAACTGGAGGTATTGTCATGAACCGTCGAAGGCTCTGCCTTTCCCTTTCCCACTGGTACTGTGATGTACGCGTTGATGTCGCGAGCCCGACGCAGGCAGGTTCGAGGACGAGGGTCCATTCGACGCTCCCGCAGAATTCGAGCTCGAACTCGGAGGCGGGATCACTCTCTCGAGCTCTCTCTTGACCTCCTCTTCAATCCCACCGTAAATGCTCTCCTTCGGCGTCCCCACGAGTGTCCCCGGACCGCTATACTCCTTCAATAGCCTCTCTCCAATCTCTTCCCATTGCCTCCTCGCATCCACCAGTTGTTTGAGCTGCTCGGGAACCGTAAGGTGATTCTCCTCATCAGGCACAAACCCCAACGCAGCCGGATGCGGCGCCGTTGCAGTCGGAGGAGCGTTGGTGGCACCATTAACGGATGCCCCATTCACAACCTCGCCCTTGATCTTCTTCTTCTTACTCACTTTGGGCACGTCCTTCTTCTGTAGCTTGGTGTAGAGGTTCGTTATCGCCTTGTCAAGGTAATCACGGTACTCCAGGAATTCCTGATATGAGAGTCGCGCCCGGGCAACCTCGGCTAAACGCTTCCGACGAGCCTTATTCCGCGCTGCGACTTCGCGAAGTTCGCGTTGAGCATGTCGCAGCGCAGTTGCAATATCGTCGTCAACTGCATCATCGAAATTTGGCTGGTATCCAAAAATGGGAGATGGTTAATGATCAGCGCATCGCACATTCTACCTCCGTTACGCACAATGTCATCCAGAATCCCATGAAATCGAAGAGCATTCTTGATCCGGTCCTCCAAATCAGCTACGTTCATCCGATCTCGTGCGGCCTGAGCAGCAGCACCGTTTGTACCCGGCCGACCTTCCATAGCTTCTTCAGCGGCCTTGACGCCCTTCCAATTGTCATTTTTCATCGGTATGAGTGCGCTAACCAGCCGCTCATTCAGAGGACCATGTCCATGTTCCTCGTTCAAGCAATCGCCCTCCGTCAAAGTAGATGGCTCCCACTTCGGTAACGGTCCGGTGGACGGTGCTATGAAAGTTGTACCTGCTTTAGCGGCTGCTGTGCCTTGAAGAGGTGCGCCATATAACGCGATATCTTCTTCTTCCCAGACATCAGAGTAATGTCGTCCTAGTTTGGGAATCACATATGGTTCAACTTCGTCGCCTGTAAACTCCAGGAAGCCGATATCTTCTTCCTTGATCGGCCGTAACCAAGGCTCGATGCTAGTGTAAAATGTAGTTACGAGTACCTGATTCGGCTGTTTGGCTTTACTGAAGTCTTCCATGACATCAGTGGGTTTACTCGGTCCCGGTATTGGAGGAGGTGGTACAGGCGGTCGGGTGGGAAGTAGTGGCCCTGAGGGAGGTACGCTGAAATCCGGAAGATTGCTAGCCTGCGGTCTGTTAGAAAATCATGGTAATAAGCAGTAGTAGCGTCGGCACACACTTTGGATGATGAAGGAAGCGGTGGGTGTTTCGATGCTTTCGGGGGATGAGGATGCGGCGGAGGTGGAAAGGGGGAAGGTTTCCGTTTAGGAGGAGCTGCGCAAGCCGGGTAAGTCACTGGTAGCAACCATTAGTCCAGTAACCTACGGATTTCAGGATCAGTTATCTCGTCTATCGGGCGTTTCTTCTTTTTCTTCTTCAGCTCTTCGGCCAGACTTCATTGGGGTTTAGTAAACTATGTAGCGCTCAGGAGGAAATCAGCATACCTCCTTCGAGGGTCATGGCTCGGAGTTGAGGAAGTAGAAGCTGCGGCGGGGGGAGGGGGGATAGGCGTCATGCGTGAGCGTTGAGTAACCTGTGGCTGAGATGAAGACTGCCTCTCGTGGGCATGGGGGGCAGGAGTGGTTGAGGCTATGACCACATTGCAGAACAATTAGTCGAGGCCAGTGTCAATGTCAACGGCAAACATATGATCGGAGGGACGAAGAGTTGAACATTATGTGCCAAGGGAGGTCATTGGACGGCAAGGACAAGCAAGAAGTCAATGCATAGAGTACGAGCAGCATTCCGGGATACAGAGGGAGGTGGATGGAGAAGTAGCGGGTCAATCCAGCTGATATTACACAGTAAGCTTCGGAATGCACGTACATGCTCTCTCCCTCTTTATCTTCTCCACCGCCTTCGATTTACCCTTGTCCTTTTCACGCAGACGCCGCATAGACTCCTCAATAGTCCTGATGTCTGCTTGAGCCTTCCGAACCCGTTCCAGGGTTTTATCCCGGAATAGTTTCAGCTCTGCATGAAGAGATTCGAGTTCCTCGGTAGGTGGAATTGTCTCTGTAGGTGCCTTGAATAGTGCCGATCGAATGGTGGGTGGCGAGGCATACGGCGATATAACGGACGACATGGTCCCGAGTGCAGAATACCCGAGCGATTTAGTGTCGAATTAGCATGTAGCAGGGAGAGATGGTAGTATTGGAGTCAATGGTGCCAGTTCCAAGATTGGTCGAAACCGCCGCTGAGGAAATACAACGACGTCCGAGATGAGAATGTTGTGAGCGGAAGCAAGTCCAAACGTCACGCGTTTGTGCCATCGCCTCCGGTCTGTATCGCGTTCTTCCCACGGTGTTCACAGACTGAATATTGCTGCTTTCCCACGGGTGCTGTGCCATGATTCGAGCGCGAGCCTGAGCAAAGAAGTCAAGTGAGTGGTGGCCTTATATTTCTCTTGCCCACCAACCTATGCCTGCATCTAATCTTGCTCGTTAACTTATCGTCTAGCACACGCATGTCGCGTTTCTACGAAAACCTGGACGCGCGGTCGTCCAGCAGCCCGTCTGAGGCTAGCTCGGACACCATTGAGATGGAGACTCTAGACGAAGTAGCCGTGACCCCAGACCCGCGACTCCATGCCAGCTACAGACAATCGCTATATCTTCCTGACGATCGCAACTCGGACGACGAGGATTCTGATACTGAAGACGGGGGTCACACTGCCCTCCTACACTCTCGCGACCGGACTCGTGGACCAGAAAGGATTGTAGAGTATGAGATAGGGCTTTGGCCACAGATCAAGCGTATAGTTATTGAGGTATGTAGCATCTGTTGCTTATGAATGATTGCCTCACTCGAGATTCAAGACTGCCCCCACACTCCTTCTCACCACCGTTGGCCTTACATTTACAGGCGAACTGCTGAACAGTGTCTCCGTAAGTCATGACACCACTCGCGCAGTGGATCCTCTGCTCATGCATGTCCCGCAGCACTGGAAAGCGATGGCTCGCATCGACGAGCTCATCATGATTATACCTGTCGTGCTCAATCTGAAAGGCAACCTTGAGATGAACCTTTCAGCTCGTCTGGGGACCGCTGCCAACATCGGCGAGCTTGACAAGCCTGACACACGCCGAACCATTATTCTTGGTAACCTCTCCCTATTACAGGTTCAAGCGACTGCGGTCTCCTTCGTGGCCGCTTGTGTTGCATTCCTGCTTGGTCGCCTCATGCCAAGACCCCCCAGTGGGAACCTCACCGCTGTGTCGGGTGATGAGAACGCTATGCAAGAGGTGCCCAGTATGTTGGTAACTCTGTATGCAAGAAGTTTTCACCAGGCTAGAAGACCTCGTCCGCCGACTATCCCACAGAACGATCCAGGTGGCCTTACCGAGTAAATGGAGACGACCTTCTTGTTCTGCTCTCGTTACTCATGTCGAATTGTTAGATTCATCATGACTGCTTCTTCTGCTATGTCAGCAGCATGTTTATCCAGCATCCTCCTTGGATCGTTTATGTGCACATTGGTAGTACTGTGCCGGAAGTTCGGCCTTGATCCAGGTAGGCAGATTAAGTGTATTTCTCTTCTCATGAGATTCAATTCCCCCGCTCCAGATAATGTTGCACCACCCGTCGCCTCATGCCTCGGTGACTTGGTCACACTCTCCCTCCTAGGCGTTGTCTCATCCGTATACATCAACCTCGTCGATACCCCTGTCCCTTTAATCATGATCATCCTTTTATCCCTTGGCGCAGTAGGATGGATATTCGTCACGAGACGCAATCCCTTGGTAAAGGATCTGCTGAAGGAGGGCTGGGTCCCTCTGTTTGCTGCCATGGTCATCAGTAGCGGGACGGGCATCGTACTAGACACGTTCGTCAGTCGGTACGAAGGTTTCGCGCTCCTTGCAGTCGTGATCAGCGGTATGTGCTCCGCTGGACATACTTCTGGGCTCGTCAGCTCACCATACCATTTTCGTTTTCTAGGCTTACCGGGCAGTGCTGGTTCGATATTTGTCTCCAGGCTTTCAACAGCTTTACACGCCGCAGCCCTTACACATACCTCTCTTCCTGTCTCTACAGATGACCTCGCGGTGCAAAAACACCCGAGCCACCAGCCTAGCTCGAAACTAGTGATGATAATACTGCTTTGCGTAACGTTCCCAGTCGAGCTCGTATTCTTAGGCGTCCTGCGCGCTCTCGGATGGCTCCACTTTCCTGTAACGTTCTTGTTGTTCTCGATTTTGTTCTTCTGCATTGCGGTACGCCTCTCGTCTTTGCACCTTTCCTTTCCCTCATTTGCCAAACTGACCGGATTACCACCTAATGTTCAGGTCACTGCATCACTCGTCATTGCCAGATACTTGACAACCTTCCTCTGGAATAGAGGACTCGATCCGGACATGTATGCCATGCCTATCCATTCGGCTCTTGTCGACCTCATCAGTCAACTCCTCCTTGTTGCGTGTTTCGAGATCGTCACAGCCCTAGGTATCAAGGTCAAGAGCCCTAAAGGTGGATAGCTTATTGCTTCTTGCATTTGTGGAGTTTGGTTATGAGAGTATTCCGTGGATGAGCTGTTGCGTTCTTGTGCACTAATTTATTTCATTTCCCTGGATTTCTGCTGTACTTACCGTAATGAGGTTGAAGATGCTACCAGTCAATGGCATATAATCTTGAACATTGTGGGGGTCGAAGCTGGTTGTAGACAGTGATATACATAAATTTACCCTAAGATATATAGTATTACATGATACTGAGTCACAGAGCAAATAATAAATATAGAGATGCCTGTATAATTATAGAGAATTGGCAGAAACTATACATCTCCAGATTGCTGGATAACATTGAGTCCTCTATCATTGCAAGGTGCTAAATCAATGCTGATAGTTTATACAGGTGAATAGAATGAACATACTGATTGGAAAGTCCAGACCCATATTCAAGATTCAAGAGCTCCATAGATACACTGGAGTCAATTGGTTGCTCATCCTCTAGCTGGAAATCATCGCCAGCAGATGAGGTCCATGATAGACCATTCTCTCTTTGAAATGCCCCAATATTGCCCAGAACTGTGCTGGCAAATCTAATACTACTCTGTATATTAGGTGAATGTTCAGCTGAATCATTGCTATTTGAATCTGCATAGATTGCTCTCAGATCCAGCATGAATCTGCAGAGAATCATTGATGATAGACTATGCAGAGTTCAGTATTGAATAAAGCCTCTGAATTATTACATACCCATCAATAACCAATAGAAGGATTGCATCACTGCTCTGAAAAATACAGTACAGATAAGTATAGATTAAATTATATGTGATAATGTACTCACAGAATCAACAGCAACTTTAGATATCTCAACCACTGTAGCAATAATATTAATTGTAAGAAGAACTCTGATAACCTTGAGATTATATACTAATAGCAGTTAATTATACCACTCACAGAAACTGTATGATCCCTATATAACCATTAATATGTAATATTTATTCAAAATTCATTTTGACTCACCATTATGCAGAAGTAACTGATGTAAAGTTACCTTTGTGAATGATTGCTGATTTGCCAATCTATGTATATCAAATGTGTTGTATATAGTTACACAGAGAATGATAAATTCAGATAATGTTGTTGCTCCTCGAGAAACTATTCCTACTATATAAGACAGAATAATGATGAGTTCAAGTTGGTTTACTGCACTATAGCTATTCTCACTTACTGAAGCTGATATTACTATCATGACTCCAGCAGCCTGCTAAAGGGCCAGATGAAGTTGGATATAGAAATAACGAGTGCCGTGTCGGTAAATCATTGTACTGTAAGTTATAGTGTTTAGTGCACAATATAGAGAACAGAAATAGCTGATATCTGACCATGTCAACTGCTGGTGCTACACAGCTTAGTATAATTGAAACAGTCAGTGCAATCCAGCTATGTCTGCTAACCACCCATAATCTAAGAGATTGAAACACTATAATTGTTCAGCTAAATACATATCAATATTGAAAGCAAGCAAATCAGACCTAGCATTGCAATATAGGAAATGGCAGTGATAAGTATTGCCAAATACCACAATACATCACATCTGTGAGGTTATATATCAGTTAAATGTGCACAAGTAGAGGACAATAACTTACAGCTAAATGTCCATTTATCAGTAAAGTCAATATGTTGCCTTAGGTTTACCACAAAGAGAGTACATACCATCAAACTGCTAGGAACTATGGTGCAAAACAGTAACCCCACAATGAGAGTCGTCAATGTGCCGTAGCGCATCAGAGTGTAACCAGACTCTTGTTTCTTTGCCAGATGCATTTGACTTCTTGTGAAAAGGTGAGCAGGATGTCGTAGACTAGAACAGCTAGAGATTGCGTATATTTATCAGTGTATGTCGAATCACGTAAAAGAAACATCCCAACTCGTTCCAGCAAGGAAAAGGCATTTCGTAAGTGTGCCATTGAAGCTGCGATGTTTGAGCTTTCAGAATCATCAAAGGAGCGGACAAGCTTACGCGTCGGCGTATACATCCTCTGAGCTGATTCCTGTTCCATCCGAATCGATGAGCGTGGTCATTGTAGAACTCTGACAGTATATCGAGGGCGTGTGGATTATGAGCGACGGACGATGCTGGATACGGGCCATTATGTAGTCCAGACGAAGGTTCATGATTGACAACGAAGGTTGATAGCGTTCAGAAGACGACACCCAGGAAGACAGCCATCGTCGCTGACGAGGCAAGGGGGCATCTAATCAGCGGGGCAATGGAACGTTGAGATACAATCGCAACCATCAATGTCAAGATGTGAGGCTACGGTCAGATACCCGTGCCTACTCGGAGAGCTGCGACAGAACTATATCATTTCATATCCGACGGAATGGCGGATGGGCGGCGAAACCAACATCTGGGGTGTTCCGATGTCTTCATTTGCATATACAGCCAAAGGGAAGAAGGAGAGCACGGACTTGGGCCCTTAAGATGAGAACCAGAGGATCACCAAACAGACGAACAGATGGTCTTCCTTGTTTGTAGCGCCAACGTGAACTGTATCGGTAATGAGGCCTAATGGGGCGCGGAGAGTCGGGGAATCCTTCGAGAAGCGTCAAAGATAGGTACATATCAGGGTGTCGTAGACACTGGCAGGCATGCAGCCACGAGCCCGATGTTGGCTCTGGCGCTGATAGTAATAGAATTAACAGGAATACAGTCTAAACGAGCCTTGTGGCAAGATATGTTAGCCTCGATATACGTTTTGATAGACATCATACACGAACCAGCGAGTAGAACACCCAGATCAGTATTTGATTGCCCTCCAACCTTCGTCCAATGCATCCTCGACGAGGAAGTCGTACCAAGAAGCTGCGATAGGAACGGTGGCAAGATGCCATAGAGCGTGCGCATCAATGACTCTCCACCACGGTGGGAAGTCAAACAATTCTAAAGATGTGGCAGCCGTCGTCAGGAATACAAACAGCGCAGCCTTCCAAGCGCACTTGGGCCGGTATGTACGTGGGCGGTTGGGGAATCGCTTGATAAGGGATGTCGGCAAGGAATAGATGAGCCAAAGGAGATTGTGCGATAGGCCAATGATGAGGTTGAAGGCCATATTATATGTGTAGTCAAAGCGAGGCAGGATAGACAAGTAGGAGACGTGGCCTACGAATAGAACCACACATACTACTGTCCATAACCTCAATGCCGCAGGGGATGTCGTGAGTCGCTGGCGATCAGGGTATAAATGGAATTGTCTGATGACGGTATAGTACAACGCATAGAGAATCGCCGCGGCAGCAGAGAAGTAATCCATCCTTTCGGTTTTGGGCAGATCTGTCGCTGGGTATTGAGCATTGTATATTGAACATCGTACTGAGGGACCCTACCTCGTGTGTGGAATACGGCGGACCATACCCATGCATTGACGCTAACCAAGGCAAAGCCTGTATAATATCTCTTCATTGGGTGTCCGTCCGGAATCTTCCTCCTCATGAGGTACAAGCCCTCGGCGTGGAAGAGGAGATTAAGCAATGAAAAGAGGACCGAAGCTGGTTCTTGCATCCCCCAGAATCGCCAGAACGGCCATTTGCCGTAGTATTGGTGAATACGTGATCCTGCTTCGATGGCCTGGTCCGTTATGAGGTGCATACAACTATACTTGCAGTCATCCTCGCAAGTCCATCCGGTTAGGCGCAACGAGAGTGATAACGGCTCCCGATGAGACGAGGAGCAATAACGGGAAGTACATAGGAAGATGCATTTCTGATATTGCTCTGAGCGGTCTCCTGATGATGCAAAGGTCGAGGTGATGAGGAACAGAAGCGCGACGGAGAGGGTTTTGAATGTCATATACATGTCTTGACTTGGATGACTTCAGGCGATTCCTGATAGTATGAGCTATTGGTTCCAAGGTGTTATACTGGGTCTATATCAAGGAAGGGTCTTCAGCATGATTAGCCTTCGACCGGGGACTTCGTCGTTGGGTTTGACTTCGAAGTTCGCTACGACGTCAATATATGCAAGCGCCAAAAGTATGCAAGCGCTCAAGTGTAAGTATCGGCTGACTCATCATGCATCCCCATACTTATTGTGGCTGACGGGCTCGTTTGGGCAGCTCAATTGACTCAACTTGAAGGTCACGGTGCTCACTGCTGCTACCATATATTCTACGCAAAGACTTTCACTTGAGGCCCCCCCCCCCCCCCCCTGGAACTTGATTTTGACATTGCTTCAGGACGTCACTCACGCTATAAAATTCCTGTACAATCGCCGATACTCGCAAGCCTCATTGACTCGATTGCTAACCACACCAGAACGAGGACTGCTATCCTATTCGGAGTGTACCATTGAAACTCAGGTAGTTTCCTGGTTCTCATGGAACGGCAAAGCTACTACACGTTTTCGCAAAGCCCGTATTTCGATGATCGTGGCCCACACGGCTACGCAGAGCCCATAACCGAACGGGTTAATGTAAGGACCCCTACCTTAGACACTGATTGCATTGAGACCGAAAAATAGGACATATAGCCTGACTCGCGGCCAATTGTCTCGTATTACTTTCCCAAGGGTGTGGGTGCACAACACTATGGAGTGAGTAACCAAATCATGCTGCGCTACTCAGCTAAGATAAACGTTAACGTTTCGCCCAACCACAGGAACATCACCCCATGAAGCCGCATCGCTTAACTCTCACAAATGCGCTTGTCATGGGATATGGTCTCGATAAGCAAATACATCATATCTATAACCCAAGAGCCGCTACACAAGCTGAGCTCGAAGCGTATCACGATCACGACTACATTGAATTCTTGTCCAGGTATGATGCAGGTCAACAATAGCTTTCTTCTATCTGACTGGTACCACGTAGAGTTACTCCACAGAATCAAGGGAACATGAAACAGTTCATCGAGACGTTCAATTGCGTCGAAGACTGTCCTATATTTGCCGATATGTACGACTTCTGCAGGATGTACGCCGGAGCGTCATTAGCTGCTGCAAGGAAACTTTGTGCGGGTACCACGGACATTGCGATCAACTGGTCTGGCGGTCTCCATCACGCCAAGAAGGCAGAAGCAAGTGGCTTCTGCTATGTAAATGATATCGTATTAGCCATATTGGAGCTGCTGAGGTACGCTGGAATTTTTATTTCTTCTCGAGCACACACTGAACATATCTCAGATACCATCCGCGGGTCTTATACATTGACATCGACATTCACCACGGGGACGGTGTTGAACATGCCTTTTACCTCAGCAACCGAGTAATGACTGTATCATTTCATAAGTACACCGGTGATTTCTTCCCCGGGACTGGGAAGTTGGATGACAACGGTGCAGGACTAGGCAAACATTTCTGCTTGAATGTCCCACTGCAAGATGGCATAACCGACGACATGTACTTGACATTGTTCAAAACCGTCATCGACGATACCGTGACGGCTTTCCGTCCATCTGCCATTGTCTTGCAATGCGGCGCGGATTCTCTGGGTTGCGACCGGCTGGGCGCGTTCAATCTATCAATCGCGGCGCATGGAGAATGTGTCAACTTCGTGAGGAAGTATGGCGTTCCTCTGCTCGTCGTTGGTGGAGGAGGATACACTATCAAGAACGTGTCCCGATGTTGGACCTACGAAACCGCAGTACTTGTTGGGGCTTCTGTACCAGATGAGCTCCCTCGTACGATCTACGATCCGTTTTTCCGCGACTCTCAATGGAAATTGCATCCACCTCTCACCGGGAAGGTGGAAAATCAGAATACTGTCGCTTCACTACAGAGGATAACAATCAGTATCCGGAACAAACTGCGTTATCTTCAAGGGGCTCCTAGCGTGCAAATGCAGGAGATCCCTCCGGACTTGGGAGGGTGGTTGAGCGATGAAGAACGGACGCGAGAGGAGAAGGACGAAGAGAGGAGCACTGCAATCGCCGGAGAACGCAGGGAGGATAGGTCAACGACCCGCAACGAGTTCTTCGATGGAGAGAACGACAACGATCAGGATGGGCCTGCCCAGCCCACCACCAGCACTCGCGCAAGAGGGTCTGGACGGCGGGCAAGGGGCGGTCGGAGAGGAAGAGGAAGAGGCCGGGCGAAGGCCACAACAGCTGCCGCGCGAGAAGAGGGCGGTTCTGAAAACGAGGGTTCATCAGCTCCAACCCGAGCGAAAGCAAAAGGGACGAGGGGACGGAAAGGGAAAGGAAGGGGTGCGAAAACACAAGATAAGGAGAGGGAGAGGGAATCTAACCAGTCAGAGAGCGAGGCCACCATAGCTCCAGACAATGAACCTGGCACGGCAACCCCAGCGGATGTCGAAGTTGACATCGCCTGATCCGTTTGTACGAGCAGAATGAGCACATGCTCAGAAGATAACATGGTGAGTAGCGTCGCGTTTCCTGCATGTATGCACTCTGATGGTGTCGTCCAGTTCCCTCCGTGTCTGCGTGCCTTCATTGGCACGACCATCGGGCACGTCGTCGAGACAAAGAGGCCGGAATCCCCAAGGAATCCCGATGTTATTTGACCTCTGCTTGTGAGACCCACCGTGTTTGGCAAACAAGCTGCCAGCGGTGGCATTCCAAACAAGTGTCAAGACCGCTACACAGTGCCGTGGAAATACGTTGCGAACGATACAGATACATACTGTGATGTGTTTGCCTAATATTCTAGCATGAGGACGCGGAAGAGGGGTATGGGAAAAGGCTGCCCGCAGGGCCTGGCAGACTCGATCACTCGAGTGCTCTTGTACCGCTTGGCATGCTACGTTGTGTTAAAGGGTGCGATTGTCGCATCCTATACTCTTCATAAATATGTACGACTTCAAGAAAACGGGAACGCGTGTTCAATATCCAATACCCATTGACCTCCTCATGATCATAACGGTATGTTGTGCGGCCCTGGATAAGTAAGTCTCGGGCTCCCTCGGGCCGCTGCAGACTTGTGCTAGAAAGGGAAGGTGTAGTGGTTGGTAACTTGGTAACGGCGTCTAACACAGCGTTCTGCGTTCAACGTGTTCAACCTCAACTTCGTCCAGTTACGCCGTGCACTTCGTGAACGACACTCTACGGTCCTGTCATCATCTTCTCTCTCGGTAAAAATAAAGCCCTTTTTGTGCCTTCGTCTCCGAGATTTCGCTCTTTACTCAGGATATCCCGCCGATCGAATGCTGGCCCGGTCCATCGGGGATACTATTCTAGGCAGAGATTCCACTCATCCCGATATCCGTGCATTGTTTTCCTTCACAGACTTGAGATGTTGAGGGCTCATTATTACTGCACACGAATACAGCGCATGGAGTCACGAGCCCGACTTCACTGTCATAGGCTCGATGAACTGTTTTCTACCCCGGTCTCCTGGAAAACGGCCATGTAAAGGTAAGTCATCAGCGTAAGCATCTTCCACCTGGTATAAAACGGCGACGGTAGAGTGACAGAATCCCCAACTCGGACCCATACCTCAACGCCTTCTCCTCTGGTCATCATCCGTACAACTACAATGTCTCAACAGAATGCCGCATCGGTCCCCCTCCTCATTGGGGGTGAATTCAGACCCGCTAGTAATGGTGGCACCTTCGAGGTGCGCAACCCTGGGACTGGCGATGTGGTTCATACTGCCGCTGCCGCGACTGCAGAAGACTGGTATGTGCACATGAACGACCATCAGTAGCATGGTCTAACCAATGGCGCGGATTATGTAGCAAGTCTGCTATAGAGGCTGCAGCCAAGGCCTTCGATACATGGAGATCGACTCGCCCATCCGCGCGAGCACAAATTTTCCGCAAGGCAGCGGAATTGATCTCCTCCGACAAGTATAAGGAGAAGATCACGAAGGCCATTATTGCAGAAACTGCATGCGAACCGGCTTGGGCTTATTTCGTCAATGTCTTCTTTGGCACAAACTTCTTCTACGAGGCCGGGGAAATGCCATATGAACTCAAGGGACAGATCCTCCCAGCTGACCACGGTGACTACTCGTTTATAGCCAAGCGTCCAATGGGTGTTGTGTTCGCTTTTTTCGTCAACTCATTCACCGGCTATCAGTATTAACGGTCACGCAGCTTCATAATCTCCCCCTGGAATGCTCCTGTGTCATTGAGTGTGATGACGACTATCCCCGCGGTTGCTGCCGGGAATACCGTCGTCCTGAAGACCTCGGAGGTCAGTCCAGCATCCCAATTGATCGTTGGTGAGCTATTGCAGGAAGTACGTATTTTCAAGAGCCATTGGTCGCATAATCTCACCTGCTCCTACTAGGCCGGTCTCCCAGATGGCGTGTTCAATGTGGTCCACACGGCTCGAGAGGATTCACCCGCTCAAGTGTCAGAGATTATCGGACATCCTCTCGTTAGAAAAATTGGTGTGAGTGCCCATATGGTTTTGCGAGTTGCTATATATCTGATATCTGATGATCTCACCTCTCTCAGTTTACGGGCAGTGAACGAGTTGGTCGTATCATAGCCTTGGAAGCTGCCAAACATCTCAAGCCATGCGTCTTAGAATTGGGAGGCAAAGCCCCAGCGATTGTCAGTACTTTCCTGTAATGACCGAGTTATACCTGCCAACCCTGATTCGAATATATGCAGATATTGCAAGATGCTAGCATTGACGTAGCAGCCCGAGGTATTATCTCCGCTGCGTTCCTACACAGCGGCCAGACATGCCTCTCCACTGAGCGTGTCATTGTTCAGCGACAAGTCGCCGATCAACTGATTCAGAACATCACCGAAATTGCGAAGAACATCAAGTCGGGCGACTTCTCCAAGGGAGCTAAACTTGGCCCGCAATTCAGTGAAGCAGTTGCGAAGAATATCATCAGCATGGTCAAGGAGGCTATTGATAGCGGCGCGAAATTGCTTGTGGGTGATTTGAAGAACGAGGGTGCATATGTTCAGCCCCACGTCGTACTCGGCGCGAAGCCTGGGACTAGGCTTTGGGACAAGGAGACTTTCGGCCCTGGTACGTTCTCGTGCGGCTCATGCTGGGAAGGTTTCCAGTTTTGACTCATACCCAATGCAGTCATAACCATCGCAGTAGTTGACACCATCGACGAAGCTATAGAGATGGCAAACGCTTCCACCTATTCTTTGACATCCGCTCTCTGGACCAACAACATGCAAACTGCCTTCGAAGTCTCCGAGCGCGTTCATGCTGGAAAAGTCATCGTCAACGGGTTCACCTTGGGCACTGAGGCGAAGTTCCATCAAGCTGGTCTCGGGTGCGTATTGTATATTGCTATTAAGCATCGAAGGATTGCTGACTATTTGAACACAGTGGATCGTCTGGCTATGGAAGTTTCACCCTCGACGCGTTTGTTCATGAACAGTTGGTTCAGATCAATGACCCTGCCAGACAGAAGTTCCTCCTCGTCGATTTCTAAGTGGACATTGACTCGATTGTTGGATTGCCTGCTGAGAGTTGTGCCTCGCTCCGACTGCCGTATACATCATGATATGCCATTCGTGCTCCTTGCAATCTCGCTTCTATCCTGTCGAGTATCAAATGTACAATATGTAACACAAGGACCTCAGAGCGTCATGGAATTGACTTTTGCATAACTACACCTAAAGCCCAATTGAAGCCGAAGCCAAACTCGGTATCATCAACGGGTATTGTAGTCTCTGAGTACTCACTGTACTATCGACGTACGTGAAGTCAGCCTGGAGAGAACAAGCTTGAGTCGACGGTCAGCCTGGAGAGAACAAGCTTGAGTCGACGTTCCTAGGCCGGACCTTGACCCGGACCCCGTCGGCGTCTGGGATAGATCCACTCACGTGCTACTGGAGCCTAGGCTAGTTCACCGGTTTATTCGCCGGGCTGTTTCGATCTCTCAATTTGGCAGTTGGCAAAGCTTTCGAAGTTCACTTCATCCCCGCATCCTCCAGTACACATTTTGCTTATCCACCATGTCTTCAGCGGATGTCTCCAAATCGAAAAAGAAAGATGTTCCTCTGTCGGAACGAAAAGATGTCGAAATGACGCCGCACGGGAAGAACGAAGGCACGAGTTCCGCTCAGAGGAAGAAGAGCGAAATGATAGGGCTGTTCGACCACTCTGTCGACTCGGGAGTGTTTGATTATGACTATTTGAAGGAGAATGCAGAGCATTTAGAGTTGTTCATTATCCGTGTACCGGAAGCGGTGAGTGTATTTGTGCCTCCGATTTATGGATTGAGTTAAGGGTACCTTTGGATTTCTTCTGCTAGATCAAGCCTAAGCACCTACAGAACCTCAAACTGGATGCGCCGTCTGGGTCTGTGACCGCTCGGATAGGGTCTATAGACCGGAAACATACCTCATATGATGTATGGTGTCTCGAAGACGAGAATGACCTTGTCGGAGGGGATGAAGTTAAGAACTTCTCATGCCTCGTGCCAAGGAAGAAGAAGGGTGAATTTCGGATAGGTGAGACGCTCCTCACTACAATGTACAAAAGGACTTATATACTTAACCTACGTTCGTAGCACCAAAACTACCCACGCGTCACCTTGTCGTTTCTGCGAAACCCGCTTTGCCTACACCAGAGCACTCGTCAGACTCGTCGGCAGATGCGTCACCTTCACATGTCCTCATGCAGAATCCCCCAAGACCTTCGTATCCGAAAGATGTGCTCAAACACCGCTTCATGCCTTATGGATCTGTATCGGCCGGAGAGGCACCACAACAGCCGGAGGCGGACAAGATGGAGGTGGAAGATGAACCATCGACTGCACAGAAACACAGCAAATTGAAGGGGGATGACGGAGGTAAAGCGAAAAAGAGGAAGGTGGACGAGAGCCCTGCCGCACCTAAAAAATCGAAAAAATCGAAAGCATCATCATAGCGTACTCGTAGACTCGTTCTTCGGTTGCCCACTTCACCTTACCCATATGATGAACACGATCTTTTGAAGTGAATTCATTGCATGGCTCGTTCATATTCGATCGGTAGCCACTACATAGTGCTATGCTATTCCGTGTATACATGCGCGCCAACATGCGCAACTCTTCTTGATCTCGACCATGACCACACCTCCGAGTCATCCCCGTCAGAACTGTGCAAGGCACCTCCGGCCATCTCTTCTTCATCCCCACACATACTTAGAGTATCTTTATTCAATTTTCCCATAATCACAACATCAAAATGGCTCGACGTCATGGACCTGCGCAAACTATAGTGATCAAACTTGGTTCGTCGTCCACAACATGAACGATGACCCCCTGAGTATTCACTACAAATGTATTCAGGTTCATCCTCAATCGTTCATGAAACCTCGCACCAGCCTCTGTTGTCCATTCTATCAGCCCTAGTCGAGACTGTAGTCCATCTACGCTCTCTCGGGCATAAGGTCGTACTCGTTAGTTCCGGTGCGATCGCTGTGGGCCTGAAGAGGATGGAAATGCCCAGCAAACCTAAGTCCTTGTCTGGAAAGCAGGTACATTGACAGGCGGAGATGAGTGGAGGTCATGACATGCTGATCCTGTGTTGTTGCTAGGCCTTGGCTGCGATCGGTCAAGGAAGGCTAATCGCATTGTGGGATAATCTCTTCGGACAGCTTGGACAGCCTATTGCGCAGGTACTTCTGACTAGGGGTGACATTTCTGACGTGAGTTCATGCTAGTGTGTGCATCTACCGTAGATTGCTAAGCCCCTTTTAGAGGACGAGGTACTTGAATGCAGTGAATACGTTCAAGGAGCTCCTATCACTAGGGGTTGTCCCCATCGTGAATGAGAATGATACCGTCTCTGTTTCGGTATGATTCATTATCCTCCGAGCTTATGAAGTGTCATTCTAAACGTCTGCCAGGAAATTAAATTTGGCGACAATGACACCCTCTCCGCCGTCACGTCGTCAATGTTGCACGCGGACTATCTCTTCCTCCTCACCGACGTCGACAGTTTATACACGTCCAACCCTCGAAAAGATCCCGACGCCAAGCCCATAGAGGTTGTTACATCCATCTCCAGTATCCGGTCCCAAGGTTCGTTTATGCCATTCCATATATTCCCGTACCCATAGTACTCACCATCGCCTAGCACAGTTAGCACCACAACGCTAGGCTCAAACCTTGGCACTGGCGGGATGGAAACTAAACTGATTGCGGCGGAAATAGCCACGGCGGCAGGAGTGACGACCGTCATCACCTCGAGCAAAGACCCCAAGAATATCCTCAAGATCATCCAGTATAACAACGCGCTGAAGTCAGGCACTTCGACTCCTCTTGAGGTTCCTTCAGGTCGCTCTAGCCCAGCTCCTCCATCTTTGATGTCTTTGTCTGTCGCTACATCGGGTCCCATTTCAAGTGAGACCCTGAACCAGGTTGAAGCTTCACGATCTATCACCCCCAGTGGGTTGCCACCGAGACCTCCACACACGTTGTTCAAGCCTTCTCCAATTCCGTTGAGGGATTTGAAGTCGTGGACCAGTCATACCCTGCATCCGTCAGGGAGTGTGATCATCGACCAGGGCGCATATCAGGTCTTGTCCAAGAGGGAGTCTGGAGGGAGGCTATTGCCCGCCGGCGTTCTGGGTGTCCGTGGAGCGTTTGCTTCTGGCCAGGCAGTTCGAATCGTTGTTCGTAAGAAGCAGCCTCAGTTGAGCTCGTCAACGTCTGCAGGGGATGCCGGTACACAAACGCAGGAACCTCCCAACGTCGGGACAGCCCCGAACACGCCGACCCTCGAGCCGTCAGAGTCCCTGACATCTTCTATATCCACCCTGGATGGTGACTTGCACGAATCTATTGTTGCAGCGACCCCGGAGGATGACCAAGTGACTCCGATGGTTGGAGCCAAGGCGCTGCCGGACGAGGATCAAGTGTTGGTTTCATCTGGTTCAAAAGCAAATGAGAGCGATGATTGGGAATTAGAAGAAGTGGGCAGGGGACTTGCGAATTACAACTACGCTCAAATCGACCGGGTAAAGGGCATGAAGAGGTAAGCTCAGTGTTGTGCTATATGTTGAGCAACCCGGCTCACCTTGCGCCCAGTTCGTACATCTCGCAGGTACTGGGATACGCGGATTCTGAGTATGTTGTCGAGAACATTACTATTCGCGTTCCGCCGTGACAGGAGATAGTGTTAGTCTTATCTGGGAGGTCAATCCGTCAACGTGTCTTCTTCGTGGGCGTGTGTACCGTACAGCCTTATGTAGAGCGTTGCAACACCTTCTGTGTTCTCCTTTCCCTGCCATCTGTAATTCTGCTTGATTGTGATTGACGACGACGTCGCAAAGCTGGAGAGCCAGTGGGAGGACGCACGTGAAGATAGCCGGCGAACTCGCGTTATTTGCTCGGAACAAACAAAGTAGATTTCTGACGAAATGGAGGGCGGCAAGCGATTATCTCACTCTGCCCAGAGATTCAGGTGGCTTCCCCCTTCTTTTCCGATCCTTCTCTGTATTTCTGTACTCATCCCTTTCTCTTCCACTTCTCTATTACATGTACATGCAATAATTCTCTCTTCTTCTTCTTCACCATGTTGCACGGAAACTCCATCAGGATCCTCACAGGTACTTCCTCTTCGATGGCAATGCGGACTAGATCTTCAGTTCTAACCTATTCGTTTGCGCAGGGAACAGTCACCCGGAGCTCGCCAATGCCGTAGCTGAGCGGTGGGTTGCAGTCCTGCTAATAATGGAGTCAACGCAGCGCAGTCTTGAGACTGACGATTTCCATGCTTCTCGCCTTCTCGGGACCCCTTCCATAGACTCAACGTTCCCTTGACACCCTGCACCGTCAAAAAATTCTCTAATGGCGAAATCAACGTGAAGATTGCAGAGTCCATTCGAGAGGAGGATGTGTTCATTATCCAATCTGGATGCAGTGATGTGAACGACAACCTGATGGAGCTCCTCATCCTCATCTCCGCTTGCAAGGGTGCTTCCGCACGGCGTATTACAGCCGTCATACCCTGCTACCCGTATGCCAGGATGGCGCAAAAGGACAAGTCTCGTGCACCTATCACTGCAAAGCTTGTGGCCAATATGCTTGCTGTTGCGGGATGCGATCATGTCATTACCATGGACCTGCACGCTAGTCAAATCCAGGGATTCTTCGATTTCCCTGTGGACAATCTCTATTCGGAACCGCTGATGATCTCGTACATCAAACGAAACATCCCGGATTGGCAGAATGGTATCGTCGTGAGTCCAGATGCTGGAGGTGCAAAACGGTGCGTTACTGTAATGTGTCCCGGATGACGTCGGTGAATACTAACCAGTCGGATTGTAGTGTTACTGCTATTGCAGACAAACTGGGGCTCGACTTCGCTGTGATTCACAGACAACGGATGACACGATCTGAGAATGCCCCCGAGAAGGTAGAAGTACTAGTAGGCGATGTGCGGGACAAGGTATGACAGTTCTATGTTCTAACAATGTGGTGCGACGTACTCACTCCATGCAATCGCAGGTCGCGATTCTAGTTGACGATATGATTGACACCGGCCGTACGCTGTCTATTGCAGCAAAGTCCTTGAAGGACCACGGCGCAAAAGCTGTATATGCGCTCATTTCCCATGGTAGGCTCCTTCCTTCCTCCGCCTTCGTATACTCACACTCCACGTCATAGGGCTATTATCTGAAACAAAAATGAGCATGATTCAGGAGCTTCCTATCGAGCAGCTCGTTGTACGTGAACCTGCTGTCACCCATGATCGATTCTTTGTTTGCTGACGTGGTTCTTTCCTCTAATGTAGGTAACCAATACTGTTCCTCAGGAACAGCACTCGGCGGGTTGTAGCAAACTGGTGACGATTGATGTGAGTCCCACGATTGCGGAGAGCATACGTCGGACGCACAACGGTGAGAGTATCAGTCTGCTCTTCGGAGATTGGGCCGAAGGCGTCGGCATGTAAAATTCGTTGCGGTCTGTAGTAGAAGTCAGTATGCCCCTACCTGCATCATCCGTTCGCGCACACGATACTTACAGTACATTTCACCTTAGATGTATAATAAGGATGTAGAGCACGTAGGGATTTATAATTCACATTGGACAATCTTGGATAGCCAGGCAGAACATCGCCATTGTCGGGAATTTGAAAATTCGCGAGTCAACGCACTCGAACAGCCTCGTTTCACTCCATTCCCACTCCATTCTGCGGTATTTCTTATGTCTTCCCCTCCGTGGGTTTGGGATAGGACGAGGCTTATACCGGTCCCGTGTAGACGGATTGCGAACGCGTTGGCATTCTCACCTGTGTCACGCCGCTTACCCTCGCTTACTATTCTCATGGCCCCACTGGTGTACTCTGACTGATTAGGACTCCGTGGATCGACACTGCTCACTTGCGGAAACATATAAGACGTCTCTCAGAGCGCAAATTCCTTGCTCTTCTCTTCTCCTTCAAGGCTACCTTCTGTCTCACTTGTCCTGGCTAACTTTCCATAGCGTTATCTATGCCGGTACCTACTAAGTCTACACCGGCTTCGTCAGATCCTCCTGAATACAACAAGACCAAAGCTCGAACCCCGCCCCGCCAGAAGCTCGTCTTCACAACCACAAGTACCCGGAACGTTGTAATCTCCAACTCCACCGACGTGATCTACTACGAAATCGTGACACCCAAGTGGGAGAAACACCTCACGAGAATCAGCAGACTCGATCCCAACACTAAGTTGTTCAACGAAATTGCGGAGTTCCAGAACGAAGATGGGAGACCGGTGGCGTTACGTATGTATGGCGGCGCACTTGTGCAGGCGAAGGACTTTCTGAGGGTTGACCAGCATGAGTCTGGATCAGGGTCGGCGTCGTCGAGCACGGGGTCGTCGAGCAGGTATGATAGCCTAAATGGGCAAACTTCCGGGCGTTGCGCTGACGTTCTGACCGATACTTAGTGAGAGCCTAGACGTCGGCAAGGGCGCGAGCTTCAGAGGGAAAGACGGGAAGAAATATACTTGGAGAATACGACACAAGACCTTGGAGGTATGTACTTCACAGCGGGCGGAGTCAGGTCTACAGTTTCCTAATGTTCGATTACTCTTCTCCTTTGCAGCTTTTCAGAGAGGACATGCCCCCAAACCAACCGATAGCAACGTACCACAAGGAGAAGAGATACCTATATGTGCTGCGCATGTCGCAATATCCTTTCCTCGAGATCGACTACGAGGCGATGGACACCCTTGACACACTTATCAGTGAGTCCCATATCATCTGTTTTCTACATTCTATAGTTGCCATTTCTTCACTCCTCGGTACCACCAAATCCACCTCCCGTTATTATTCGCTTCTGCAATACCTCCCGTGTCGTCGTTCCTCGAGCTGTCAAGCGCCTGATAAACTTCAATCTTCCTTCATTTTCTCATCGTAACTACGCTAGCCTATCTTCCCGTCATACTGGCCAGAAACTGACATCGTATCATTGCGCCGCTCTCACAGTATCATTCTTGTTGATTGAGCGTAGGAGGAGGGATGGGAACGACTGAGCCGCGTTGTGGGAGAGGTTGGGGGGGGGGGGGGGTTCGGGCTAATTGGCGTGGAGGCGGCCATAAATAACGGCCGCAGGTGGTGTTAAGAATTTGTATGGCGGGCGTATTATCGAAATTTCACGGCTTCACGATATTGCGACACTTATGTACAAAACGACCCCAGCTTTGCAGCAGCAAGTATAGCTGCTGAATCTACGTCATCAGGTATTCTGGGGGTGACTTTTCATTTGATAGAGGTCTACTTATCCATATGCATGATATGGCCTGTACCAACGAAACTTGTATGCTAATCTGGCCTCCTTTCAAGCCATGGTAGTCCAGTGAAACAGAGTTCATTTAATCGGTTCGGCTGCCGTTCACGAATGTATATATCGAAACGCTCCTCAAAATTCAGAGGCGTGTCAAAACTCGTAAATGTCATTGATTCGCAGTAGAAGATTAAGGCATCCGACCACCGAGCTGCAATGCTCAATCCATCTCCGCATCGAGAGCTTCATGTACCTTTGCCTCGCCATCTCTAGGCTCGAAGCGAACGGCGAACGGCAACGGATGGACGATGGATCCATCGGTGAATGCGAATGTATCGATGGGCTTCTCGGGATCTTGTTGGATGTTGAACGACCATGCGAGCAGTGAAGTGTTGATAAACAGTGACCTGTTCAGCAACGGGATTATATATCAGATCAATGGCGCAAAACAGCCGAATGAAAGAAGCTAAGGAGTCTATGACAGACGGAAACCTCACCGTTCAGCAACGTATTGCCCGACGCACACCCTATGTTGAGTAAAGAAGTACGATGTGCTTGAGTCAGCAGACGGAACGCGACGGTGACGGAATAAGACAGAGCTCGTACGCACCTCCTGCCAAATCCAAAATCAAAGTGCTTTAGGTCATCGCGAATTTTTCCGTCTTGACCTATCCAGCGTTCGGGTCTGAAGGTTTCCGGCTCTGGGAATACCGCCGGATCGTGCATGATGGACCTGCGAGCAAGGCACCCAGGCTTAGGCAAGTGTACATGTGATACGCACGCGAAACAATATACCAGTGGTTCCCAATCACGACAGCCCCTTCAGGTATCACATAGTCTCTCTATATGCACAAGAGCGTTAAATAGAAGGAAGAACTTCAAATGAAAGCAAGGGATCAAGGCAGATTTTACGCACCCAGATGATGTCCTTCGTGGCACGATGAGCGAAGCCTAGTGAGTACGAAAGATAGTGAGCCATGCAAACTGTAAGAAGGGGGACTATTGATTCTACGAACCACCGGGCGTAATCGTTCGCCATCTATGAGCCTCGAGAATAAAGGCGGTCACTCGAGTTAAGACTGGCTGATCGTCAAAGTTGGGTACTAGAGAGAACGAATATCTCGGTTCATCTGGATCAATGTTTGAAAGGAGCGGGCAACACATACATCTATGCCTTCCAACAATGTCATCTACCTGCGCCTGAACCTTGGCCCATTCGCCGGGATGAACTGCAGCTGCCATGATGACGAATCCAAGTCCAGCCGCGGTCTTTACCCAGATGATCAGAAATGTGTGCAAACTAACCAGGAAGTAGACGTACCGTATCGGAGCCAGCACCAAACATAGATCCAGCGAGGTATGCAAGTTCATTGTCCGACAGTCCATATTCCTTTTGGCGGTCGAGCAAGTAACTCGCGAAGCTCGCATCCGCCTCGTTCTGAAGCTATTCAAACGTCAGGCCATATCGCTAAGCGCGAGGTCAAGGAGTGGTTCTCACCACGCGTTTTTTGGCCTCTCCAATTTGATCTTTGAATAAAGCCAGCTCTTCCTTGTGGAATTGCTTCAGTTCGGCAACCCCACCGAACGGGAAATATCTCAAGAAAGGGAAGCTATCAACCAAGTACGAGCCCAAACCCAATGTATGCGAGAGCCGGAGAAGATTCCTATTGAGCTCACGAATGACTGGGTCAGAATACCTAGTGCGACTGGTTTTGCCGTAAGTTAAATTCATTATGACGCTGGCAGCGTAACTAGTGGGTATGCAAGGAAGTGTCAGTCGACAGTACGACCCCAATCCAAGGTGCTTACGATCTGCCATGCTCAAGGAAGTGTTCAGGGCTGCTCAGGATGTCTCGAATGTAGTTTTTGGCATGCATCGTCTGCAAGCTGCCGTACTGCTTGGCCACGGATGGCTGTAGCTGGGAGTGCAATGCTCTACACCAGTTGTTGCACATTATTGAAGTCACATTGTACACCTTGCGAGGACTTACCGCCGCAACCTTCGCAAACGTTCCCCGGTACCCACTAGTAAGGTCCGCATGTCTCCAGATAGTATTTTACCAGCCGCGATGGACGGAGGCCTGTCCGCGACATCATTTCCATGTTTTTGCATGATATCAACCGCGGCCTACAATGAAAGGGACTCTACCACGGTCCTCACTGACAGGGCTAGGGGACGAACCTCGTAGGAAGCCAATACGACCACAATGGCACTGCCATTCCTGAAAGAGTATACGGGACCATATATCTTTGCCCATTTGTCATATTGCAACCATGCCCTGAGGCGATCCTAGATTCAGTACCTGTCGATGTATACTGTCAGACAGATTTGCTCACCGTGGTCCCACTGCGAGTCGATTTCCCGGAGGCCCAGGTGGTAGCCTAGATGTCCTGACACTATTCTGCCATAGGTTATACGCTATCGCGATGCCTGCGAGAACCACACTCAGAGCGAGTAGCCAAAGATTGTCATGTACAGTGAAGCTCGGGTTTGTCAATATCATGGTGCTATGACACAACCTCTATCAAGGTTGCACAGTGGCTCTTGCGCCCGCAAGGGTTATATATACCGAAGCGGCTGCTTTGGGCGCAGGAATAATTTGAGACCTCGAAGCCACCTGAGTGTCAGCATGATGGGAAAGTGTCCCGTTTAACGAACACATTCCCTGTCCACTGAGCTTGTGACCAGTTCACAGGGCAGACCTGGGCGATGCCCGCGGCATCCGATGGTGGATTCGGGAAGCTCTGACATTTAACGAGCAACCAGACGAGTCATGCGTTCGGGTATGGCTGTACGAAATGCTGCAGACATGACGGCTGGGGATATTATACCTTTTAGCCAGTGCCACTGTGGCAGGTGAGGATCGTGAGGTAAACGTTCTACTGAACTTGTTGCCGAAAGAAGGCTAGTTAGGAGGCTTCTTTGATTACGTCAGTGTTGATGGTAGTTCGAAGACGCCCAGTGCGCTTCCAAGTTTCCCATGTTCGAAGGCTGAAGCCGTACTTTACAAGTTTTCCCAATAGTCACCTTCACTCCAACACTAATAAGTACCGGCCAGGGACAGTTGGTAAGTGAGCAATATACAGTTTGTGCTGCAGTCCGATCATAATGACAGTATACGCAGACAACAGTTCTACTGTTGATCGCTGGATTACCACTGTAATCTCCAGTCTCACGCATGGCTGCCCCCGCGTCATTCGTCTTTCCAAAGATGACCACTTTGACCAACTTGCCCACCGAGCTCCTTTCGCAGATACTGGAGTATCTCGAGATCCCAGAACTAGCTCGTATCCTGAGGGTACGTACTTTATACAGCTCCTGACTTATCTCTTGGCGTGAATGCTCCCTTAGGTTTCTTCAAGGCTGCACGATGTCGTTGTATCATCTGCGAGTCTTCGATATAAATTTGAACTATACCGAGAAGGTCTGGAAGATGGTCCGTATGACACCAGAAGCAAAGGGGAGAAGCGCATGCTGCTGAGACGATATCGCAATGCATGGACTTCGAACCCTTGGAAGTATTTGTCAAGTCGCACATACCCTTTGATGGAGGGGCCTCTCTGGGAGTTATGCGGCGGGGTCTTTGCCCAAAGCAAGGGCCGGAGAATGCTTGACTTTACACAGCTACCATCGCATATTCGTGGCATCGAAGAAAGGAACTGGGGGGTTACCCTTGAATTTAACGTCGCGGATTTCTGCATAGACCCGTCCCAAGATCTTATTGCCGCTGTCGAAGTGCTGGATGCGAGGTAGTGTCTTTCAACTCTGTGTTTATATCTGCATGATATGCTCAGGCTTGTGAAATGCCCCTCTTAGCGGGAGTGCGCGCATGCACTTACTACGGCTCCAGACAGGGGAAAAGCATCCCCATGCCAGGACCTCTGCAGTCGACTTTGAGATACCTGCTCATCAAGACTTTGGTCCCACATTCAACATACGTATATGCGGTTCATATGTCGGAATACTCACACGAGCTGGACATGCCCTTGACGAAGCTTTCGGCATGAGATTTGTGATTATCGACTGGCGTTCGGGGGAACTCAAATTTGTCAGTGAATTCCCTGTCCAAACCCATGTATATGGCTCTAATGCAAACCATCAGTCATACTTGGATATGAGCATATACTCGTTCGTATTCTTGGACAGCCAATACGTCCTACTTGGCCACGACTGTTACGATTGGGCAACTGATACCTCAACTGCAGGTATGACTGTGGCAGACTTCACCGCTGGTGTGGGTGACGACGCCAAGCTGACTCGCGCCATCACATTCCATTGCCCAAATTTCGCCGAGGGTTGGATGATTGCAAACCTAGAGCTGGCTTGCGATCCGTCACCCGAATTCCACTCCAATCCCATCACCAAAGCGCCCTTCTTCGTAGGCCGTAACGAACGAATCATATCGATGAAAATCACCGCTGTGGACCCCGACTGGGAACACGAAAATACGCAAGATGTGTTCGTGTTCGCCGACACATTCCTCAGACGCATCCGCGATGCCCCTTTGACCGTCGATCAAACCGTTGCATGGGAGGAGTGGGGTACTTCCAATAGCTGTATCATGCCCGCCTTCGTTCCTACCTCCGTCTGGTGCTACCCCGCATATGGCACAAGGGTCGTTAGCAGGGAGCGGAAACGTTTGGTTATATACAATTTCAGTCGAATATCCCTCCAGAATGAATACCCTTCAGACGACGATAAGGGAGAAATCATCACGCAGACTATGACCCACCCTCCCCTGTTCAAAAATCCTATCACGACATTGCTCCCGTATCGGAAATACTCAACAGGTGTTCCAGTCAATCCTGGAGACGCAGTCATGATCAATGAAGACTCAGTCGTGGTAGTAAAGGTAAACGCGCTGGATTACAGTATTGCAAAGAAGACGATAGCTAACATGAAAACCATAGGAACGAATCGAGAACTTCGTCATATACTCCCTGTAACCTCTGGTAATACCAAAACTGCCCGATCCATCCATCCTTCCAACCCATCCAGATAAGTGTCATACAGCAGGGCTACAGCATGTCGATAGCAATAACAATAGGGAATGCGAAAGGTTTTGTGGCGTTATACAGCGTGAGGGGAAAGTGAGCTCAAAATGAAAGAGAAAAATGCGGAGTGGGGGAAGGGTAAGCAGAGGAAGGGATAAGTTACGATACGCTGGAAGCGTAAAACGAGGAGAGCATAGAGATTCTAGGCTGTTTCCTCGCGAGGAGGGAGAACCGGACGACGATAGCGGATGATTACGGCGTGCAGTGGAGGAAGTCGGTCAGGAGAAGGTCCTCCCTCTTCGTGACTTTCATGCGGCACTTCCTATCGAACTCGAAGATGCGCTCGTGCTCCTGTACGTCCCGGTTCCTGAACTGCTTCATGATGAATTTTTTGTACTTTGAAAGTTCTTTCTCGCGGCTAGGATGGACGATGGTCGTCGCGCGTGAATAAAGCTCCCAAGAGGTCATCCAATCTTCGCTGCACGTGATCCTCCTGTCTCCATCGCTATCTCCATTGGCAGCAGCGAAGATAGTATCGAGGTCGACGTAGCGGTTGGCGAGAATTTCCTCCCAGACGAGGTCGGGGAAGGGACATTCGTCCGGCGACACGGCGCGTTTGGCCGCATCCATGTCGATGCCCTTGTCGACTTTAGGGCGGAGAGACTCGACGACACTCTGCTCCAAGGCGCAACTCGGCATCCTTATGCCCGGCCAGTTCATTTGACCATCGTCCTCGATGGGGCTATCGGTTGTTTTGTGGGTGGCGTCCGCGGCGGCGACGGTGTCTATGGTGTCCAAGGTCGCGTAGGCCGCGTCGTTCTTCGCCTTTATGAACTTGATCGACTGGACGGCCTCGTCGACAGCCGTTTCAGTGGAATTGTGGGTCGCGTCTGACACCGCTGTGATGTCCGACTCGCAAGACGGAGTGCGAGGGCCAGGGGGCTCGAGTGGAATGGGGGTGGCGGTGGGACTACCGTGGATGTCTCTGGTCTTCGCGGTGCTCTCTTCGCCTGTGAAGCACGGTCGGATCTTTGAATCCTCCCGGCTCTTGTCGTGGCTGTCGAGCCTGGCGAGGTAGGTGCGAACGACCACCTCGGATTGAAGGACGGAAAGGATTTGGCCAATGGCTTGCGACTTGTCGATTTGCAAGCAGCGGTATTGCTCAACGACGAGCGAGCAATACTTCTCGGCCATGCGTGGAGAGAGGCGAGTAGAGCGTCGAGGTGTCAGAGTAATTGGCGAAGACATGGTGGAGAGGTAAGTGGAAAGGTAGTGATGCGCGGAAGAGCTGCTTTCAATTTGATTTAAACAGGGTCGCGCGCCCACGTGAGTCGTGTAGCCAAACGCGTGAATGTCTCTATGCAAACAGGTCACGCGCAGCTGTTCCACGGTCAACCGCCACCAGGACACGTCGTTGGTCAACAAGGATCGTTTCGAACACAGGGCAGCACCGTAACTTACCTCCACTCTGAGGTGGCGTAGAAAGATGATAGGGGTCGGAGGTGAAAGGAAGAGGTGAGTAGGACTTGTGGCAATTCATATATAAATATGTTTCATTGAATATGGAGCCAAACAAAGGAAAAGCCAACAGCTTTGTTCCGAATGGTCAAAGCGCATAGGGCCCAGTAGGCTCAGTGGCTCCATTTGTTCTAGCCAGAACGTACTATGCTCTGAAGTTTTTGTCTTGTTCCGGCCCTCAGTCAATCTCATGGTCTACTCCATTGCAAAAATACTGCAACTAGTGTCAGATGGTACTATTCCGTTTGTTTTTCGAATTCAATCTCAGTAGGTCAAGACACTATTCGAAGCATCTCAAGATCTCCAGCTCTCGAGCCTCGTGAACGCGAACCTCCGACGCAGCATGTTCAGCACGTTATATCGCTACAATAGATCTAGACGGTGCTCTATCGATACACGGGTCTGGCTACACGATGTGATGGATATCAAACGTTACTTTCCTCTCCACTTCTGTTGCATGAAAGGAGTTGGAGACGGAGCGAAGAAACGATGAGGCATCCCTCCGCCAGCTGTATGCGGCGTAGGCGCAAAAGGCATCATGGCTTGCATTGCGGGAAACTGCGGTGTCGCGGCCGTTGCAGGTTGTGACGGTGGGGAGCTTTGTGGTGCCTGCGGTGGTTTGAAGTTCTGTGGCATGACCGTGAGAAACTGGCCATGTGTGCCTGTTCATTTCAGAGTCACTCACGTATTGTCTGCCTTCTTTGTACAATTCCTCCAGTTTCTTGTCGAAAAGGCCTTGAGACTCCAGCTCTTGGTATGCCTTGTACAGTCTTAGTGCGGAGAGTGCATCTTCAATCGAGTCATGAGTATCGGTTTGAATGTTCTCCTGCAAGATGTACCAGGC
Source organism: Lentinus polychrous (assembly GCA_000787475.1). Lineage (NCBI taxonomy): Eukaryota > Fungi > Basidiomycota > Agaricomycetes > Polyporales > Polyporaceae > Lentinus > Lentinus polychrous. The sequence goes on along the minus strand of JSYW01000204.1, from coordinate 29,516 downwards.
AAGGAAACGCAAGGACAAACGTCGTTGCCGGTTGTGGAGATAGTAGAGATCGACCGTGTCGATGACTTGTTCGGGTGGAACAAAGATGTCTATGGAACATTAGCTTCCGGTGCGCGATATTCTATAGGGAATTCTTACTGATTATACGGAAATCCTTCGAAAGACCATGCCCGATGAAGACGCAGCCTTTGTCGACCAACAACCTGAGCTTCTTGTAGACTACCTTCAATGGCGTCAATGTATACGGTGAGCTCTGTGGGTCGAGATCGCCGTCTATGAAACGACATCAGACTCGGACTCAACCTCACGAACAAAGGGATGTGCCCACATTTAATTCCCGAGAACTCAGTCAAATAATCCACAATCATCTCGCTCGTGTGAATGTGGTCATCAATGAACGGAACACCCTCTTTGGGCCCGTCTCCCCGTATAACGGACACCCGAGCAAGACTGAGACGAGCAGGACGGATGATTTTCTTGGTTCCATCTGAACGGTATTCAGTCTCCTCTTGCTGCATGAGAACGAACTCGGCATCGATTGCCACTAGCGTTCCTGGTCTCGGCAACTCATCCTCAGTAAGACACTGGTGCTTTACGAGACTCGGGTCCCGTTTTCTACACCATATCAGTATATGATCAGGATCAGAGACGTATATCCACCTACCGGGATATGTTCGTATCTTGACAGAGAATTGCGGGAGAGATCTCTTTGGGCAGGCCTCCGAAGTCGAGCCTCGACCGCATGTCCACCCGTTCGAAGTAAAGTATGGATGGTACCTGCGACACACTAGGCTGTTAATGTTGGGCGGAACAGTCTCAGCAACAAGCGTACCTTCCACGAACCAGGGAAACTCAGAACCTCCTCTTCTGATACATTCCGCACACTGAAGTCATTGAAGAGATACCAGTGGCTATCTTCCGCGGAATGTGGCGTATATTCAGCTGCAGGTACTGATGCACCGAGCTGTATGAGCAAGAAGCTCGACGTATCCACCACATGTAACGTACCTTTGATCAATGCTACCAAGTGCGACGGTTTTTCCTTCCCGACCACTTGGACGACAAGACCCTGAGTGAGAAACCTGTCATGATCCTAACTCCATTCGAGAGTATGGCTCGCAACCCGTACCCTTAACTCATACAAGACAGTCTCATATTCGTCCTGTCCATGGACCTGACCACGAAGCTCCACTGTTGGACTCAATAGGGTTCTATTCTTCGAGTCCTTCCAGTACTTATGGGTCTCTTCGGAGAAAACCGAGGCATTAACTGCGAGGATCGGCGGGAGGTCTTGATTCGCAATAGACCTGCGCGTCTCAAATATTGCGTTGTTCTTCCCACAGGATCGACAGGCAGCCTTGTGCGATGTCTGCCGGAGGAGAGACATCCGGAGGATCGATGCAAAATCTGTTCCTTCGGCTGGATCGTTGTAAATCGGCTTCGCGAGAACTGAGCTGATATTTCGAGCGTGGTTAGGAGAGTATGATGAACTTACCTTCATCGGATAGACTAGTTCTGCAACATGGGATGTATATGTCTTGTCTCGACTTGCTCCGCAATGAGTGCAGCTGACCGTACTGGTAACTGCGCAACCCATCACTTGCGATATAGGTGGAGGAAGTGTCGATCCTTGTGGTCCCGATCCGGAGGGACGGATAGCAGGATTATTAGGGAACGTCTTCCCTTCCTGGCTAAGACAATCCACCAGGAAACGATGGCAGGATTGAATCATGTGAGAATAATTCAAGTTGGCAGATTCTCGGCCAAAATCGATAAGCTCAATGATATTGGACGCTGTCGTAGTGTGAACTCAGGACAAGGGATCATCATGCACGAAAACGAACCTTGCGCCATAAAACCGAGGGTTTTGCAGAAGTTGCTTGATTGGCAATTCGTCCCTTTGGCATCCTCTAGCATTCGGGCTACAAAACCTAGCTCGCAGAAGAGGCAATTCTCGCGAGGGCAGTCCGTCGTGATGTGAGACTTGGCAAGCTGCCGGATAGGGAGAGTATAATGCAGCAATTGAACCAGCGGATTGGTGTAAGAGTTCTCAATGTGGGTCTCTAAGCCACTGTACTCGGTATGGTTGAAATAACTATGCGCGAGAAGAGATGCAGTCAAAATATCAGCAGATGGAAACAGTCTCATGACATACCCAAAGTCGAAATCCTCTACACCAAACTTGGAGTACTCGATCTCAACCCTTCGATACATCTTGGGTATTTGCTCGGGATCATATTCGTATGTAGGGGTATCTGGTTCAGACTGGGCCAATTTAGTTCTGCATACGATATGAAACATAGCTCATGCTCACCTCGTGTCGGAACATCTTCCCGCTCCTAAACCTGCCTCCCGTTTTTCTGGGCCCTGTCGTAACGACGTTGCGTCTTCCTCTCAGTTCCTTGGGCATCGTGGCATATGCTACGTTGTGCTTGTACTTCATAGTATCAAGTATTTGTTGTGGGATCTTGGGCGGAGGGGGAGCCAGCACGGACATTGAAAGGAACTTGGGCGTCCATGAAGAGAGCAGCAGACTGTTATAATAAGGCATACCAATGGTGTTAAGCGGCCTAAAGTTTCGAAACGGTCTTTAGATTCATGATAGAGCTCATTCGAATGTCGAGAAAAAAGCCATACGTGGTATCTGTCCACTGTAACTCGGGATACGGTTCTGGTGGGTCTGCCCATTCCACTGGCTGCCCTTCGAATCCGTTCAGAGGCAGTGACGTGCCTTCTTCAGTGGCTGACAACAAATGGATGATGCCGTCCGCATCTCCGAACGCCATATAGGTCCCAGTCGGTGAGACAGCAGTCGAGGTAACATAGGAGGCAGTTGGTAACTATTGTGAGTCCGTTCAGAATGTATTATTAGATACTATGAAGCCCTTACTTGGTGAAATTCGCTATCGGACGGGTTCGATACGTCAACAACATTGACGAGACCTTCGTTGGACGTGATGGCAACAACGGTGGTCTTGTTCGGCAAGCGATTGATAAATGCAGGACCATTTGGAAAAGGCATAGGAGGGAGGGGCCGCAAACTTCGTATGTCATACACTTTCACAAGTGGATCAATGAACGGCCGGGACTGTCTGCGGATGGAATTAGCTCAAGTCTTTGGAGCAACTATACGTTTGATCAACCTGGTACCCATCCCGATGGTAAAGACATGATTTCCTGCGGCCTCGAGGCCCTGTATGCCACCATGGTGTGCCCTTACAGAATGTGTGGTATTTTGCATAGCACGAGAATCGTGTAGACGCACGTATCCATCGGAAGAGCCGGATACTAGAGCGGAGTGGGTATGCGCAAGAAAGTTGTATATCGAGGGTGACGTAAATTCGCGAACGACATCCCCAGTTTGAGAATTTATAGCTAGGAGTTGTTGGGAAGCCGTCGCAGCATAGAAAACGGGTGCATTGGCTGCGTTATTAGAGAAGGCCGTCACGGTGTTCTCGGTTCTACAGATGATTTGCCAAACGTTAGCAGCTCCGAGCCTGTGTCACATATTGTACTCACCTGTAATACCATTTGTTCACACCTCCCCTACTCCATGCACCTATCCCACCACTGGAAATACCAAATGCGCGAATGTTCGAATCTGTAGCGATTATTCCCTTCACCGCCAACGTACCCCCCACAGGAAAGACAACGCCGCGAACACCTTGAGAGCCGTAGTAGGCAGTTATACCTCCATTGTTTGACCCTGTCCACAGAATGTCAGACAGTGGATCGAAGGCCAGAGCAGTCACAGGGATTGGGCCCGGAAACAAGTCGTTCGGCTGAGAGGCAATCGGTGGTATTTCGTGGTATTTTGAATTCATGATATGTTGGGGTTCTCTGGAGATTGGCAGAGACTCATCACTGGATTGCCAGCGTCCAAAACGAATCCCCAAAGGAGGTTGATAGCAAGATTACTGTACCTCGCCGTTTCAGTGTTCTCCGTCGCACGTGAGTATTTACGCGGTTGGGATTGATTGGATCGCATATAGATGGCGGCCGCATGTCCGCTACTGAACGCCCGTTCAAACTTCCCGGAATTTCAAGTCCATGTTCCCTTTCTTACACCAACTCCGATGTCATACTCGCATTGTGCTTGTAGCTGCATCAAGAGAATATATGTATAACATTCCACTAATACCAGGCTATGGGTAGAGAAGGGACTAGCACGCCTCAGCTAACGCATTAGAGTACAATCACATTGATATCGTCTGTGTGACTCATCGGACATCCTGCATCCTGGCTCATCCAACGCGAGTCATCCGAAGTTTCCGAACTGGACCTCACAACTTCAGAGGTACACCTCTGTCCACGATCGATACTCCAACTCGTACTCCAGCTACATTCTGAAGAACCCCTTGTCACTCCAGTACGACAGCCACAACGCAACCTGGTTCCTGTCAAGGGGTGGCGCATTCTGCAATGCTGGGCTAAGCTCTCGAGAGTGCTTGGTGGAATACGAAGGGAGGTTGCCAGCTTCGGTGGCTGAGTTTGGCGGCGAAGAAGAGAGCCGTCGGAGGAAGGGAAGTAACTTGACTGCAGGCTGTCGTGGTCAAGGTTCTATATGTAAGCCCGAGTGGGGTGATTACCTGCAAAGTCACTTACAATGCGGTCCAACTGGGAGGCAGAGGCATCGATGCCTGATTCCTCAATCTTACTCAACCAGCTTTCGTATGGTATCAAGGGCAACATCTGTGTGTGGGCATGGGTTGTTGTATGTCGACGTCTCCTGATGAGCCTGCTGATGACAAATTCGATTCGAAACCGCACTACGTTGGCGATTTTAGAACCGCTCCTTGGATGCTTCTCCCTTCCCTTTTGGGATAGGATACTGCCAACATCGCTGAATACTTGATTCCATGGAACGGGATTAGGTTGGACGATGTTCAACACTTCGGGGAGCGGTGCAGGAGAGACGACAAAATCAACTATAGCCTGGGCTGTGACGTCCATCGGGATCCACGATACGAGCTGCAATCATCTGTCGGTCCAGTATATGGAGGAATAGGAGAGATAGTACGCACTCCGTCCAACTTAGGCAGCGCCCCGACAGCGGTGCTCGACTTCACGATGGCAGGTACCCAGTCCGTGGTATTCCATGCACCAGTAATTGTGGATCCACATACTTGACCGATCCTCAGGGATGTGGCCGGTACGATACCAGCGTTGGACAGTTTAGCCAGTATCTGACGGAATCGTACCGCAATCAGTACATTGGATGAGGCGCGAAGAGTGGAATTTGGTTGCGATGTACCTTTTCGACAACATACTTGCTCGATCCGTAGCCTTGAGCAACAAACGACAATGCGTCAGCGTTGTTGATGACGGTTTCAGGCACAGGACCCTTGGTCGTGTCCCATCCATGTGCGACGCTGATAGAAGAAGCGAACAGAAATCGGGCGCGATACGAGAATTGTAACGTCAAGTCAAGCAATTTTCGCGTACTGGCTATGTAAGGCTCGAAGGAGCTCAGTGCCAGGTTGAAATCTACCTTCCATGCAGCATGGATGACATGGGTTGCCGATGCCTTGATCTAGCGATCGAGATGTTAGCCGACATTTGGTTGGTAGGGACTCCCGGTTCATAGAGATACAACTTGCCTCTTCCAGTACGTTTCCCGGTAAACCAAGATCTGGCACACTACGGTCTACTGACAGTTGAACCAACTTCGTAGATTCAAGTAGGTGAACTGGTAAACCTCGGTCGACGAAAGATGTTCGCTGCTTTGTGGTTACATCAGATCCTCGGTTGAGAGTGAATACCTTCTTAATCCTGTCTGTGGCGAGCACTACCGCCAGTATGTGTGATCCTAGTGCTCCTGACGAGCCTGTCAATACGACAACAAGAGCCTTGCTGTCAATCTCTGTTTTCAACGGAACGGTGGAGGGGAGGTCGGAAGTATATTTCTCGATCAGGCGGGCAATGGATTCTGTCTCCTTGATGGCCGGGAAGGCACCAGGGTTGACAAGGGTGGTAAGGGCGAGTGCCAAGCGTTCCAGAGTGGGGTATCTGTAAACGAAGTCTTGAGTGATTGCGGTGACCGCGTTGTGTGCGGACTCAGATGGATCGTTTCGGAGAGCTCCGACGATACGGTTGCGCAGGAATGTTGCGCTTTGACTGTATAGAGAGTTCGAGCACCATTAAGTATTCTGATCGGTACCGTAACGCACCTGTCCAAGCCTTGTTCAAACATGTCAACCTCCCTTTGAGGTGCATTGCCATGATGAATCGACGCAGTGTGTCGGGTCAACCATTCGAGTACCTCGTCGTAACTCCAGCGTTGAGGCGGGGCGATGCCATTGGCATCGGTACTGTTTTCTACTCTCTTGTATCTATGCACACGCAACGTGAATATAGGTATGGAGAAAATTAGGGGCGAAACGTACAATTCTTCGATATCGTCTTGATATAGCTCCAAGGCCAGCTTTCGTTGCACCGTACCCTTTCCAGCTCCGGGCAACGGCCTAGCTGGATCTGTCGCCAGAATCATCTCTTTGAATATTCGCGCAAACGTTGGTGCCAGCTTGTTGGCCTCCTCGACATGCGGCCTAGTGTTGCACTAGGCGTCAGTAGTACCCGTGAAGCATCGCACATGCATGCATACCATATCTCGTTACGGAAGGCAATCAGCGAAGCTTCGTCCTTGGGGTCGATTGAGTGCTCTGAACGAGGTTCTATGAGTACGCCAGCCTCGTTTCTGCCTCTTCCAAACATCACTGCTCCCTGCACAAAGGGAACGGAACACAGATATCCTTCTTGAGGAAGGGGGACAATTTTTTCTCCTGAAAGTAGTCTAGTCAATAAGTAGGCCAACGAAGCTTATGTCGTGATTCCCATACCCGTTCCAAGAACAATCACATCATCCGTACGCCCGACACTGATTCAATATTAGGTGATCTGCAATTAGGCAAGCTTCTTTAGACTCACATCCGCCATAAGCCCTTTTTCGTTGGATGGGGTTCAAAGAGATCTGCCGTTGCATATCCTTTCGTATCCGGCAAGTTCTCAACAGCAGGTTGGTGACTCGCGCATGTCTATTCGGCAAAATTCAATCATACGTTCACCCCACGGAGATCTAGATAATCCCTACCAGATGATGTAACTCGTATGTTCTGTCACCCTGATCGACCCACCGGCAGCGGACCTTGTCTGAGAACTGCAACCAGGCCCAGTCGGCAGTTGTCTTCGCCTGGGGGTCATCATTGTTCTTAGAGGGATCAACGTCGAAAACACGAGTGTGCGCCCCACATTCGGTACTTCCGTAGATAGAAACCAAATGAATGCCGGCAGCAACGTATCTATCACCATTGACCTTGGAGAGAGGACCTCCAGAGAACGCCTGTCAAAGGTTCAATTGCCTTTCATGTTCAGGAGTAGTACGGTCACGTACGACTACTTTCACGGTCTTCAAGTAATTCACCGCTTCTGTCGATTCTGCCCAGACTTCCAGGAATGCAGGAATGACAGTCACGCCCGTACATTTGGTGACTACCATTGCTTCCAGTGTATTTTGTGGGTTTGGCATCACAGGTGGGGCCGGTTCCTGGGGCGTGAACAGGCTGACAGGCTGACTGGACACGATGGGGAGGAGAAGCTGCACATATATACCCATAGTATGGAACGTGGGGAGCATCATAGCGGCGAAGCACAGATTATGCCCGATTGTATCGGTAATCACCGCTGACCAAGTACGAGGGATGCATTCAGTGAACATTGAGATATAAGTGCATATAGAAACCTACGGCTCGACGCCCACTGAAGAACAGTTTTCTGTGTCTGAGGAATAGCTTTGGGAACCCCTGTTGATCCGGAGGAATGTAAGTACCATACCACATCATCCGGTGCTGGTTTCTTGATCGTCGCAGGGTAGGGCGTAACATCTGAAAGGTCTCCTGAATTGTCGCCTTTGAGGGAAGGGAAAATTGAGAAAAGGGATGGTAAATCGTCGATAGTAACATGATGATGCTTGCTGTCTAGTTTCGACTTGACAGCCTGGGCGAGAGATGCAACGAAGGAATTAGTGATGATGCGATGAGATGAGGTCTTTTCCATCATGTTCACGATGGCATCAACGGCGTTCCTTGGGGACATAGGGAATGGCTGTTGTACGGTCGGTGTAGAACGAGGTCAAACCGGCAAGATTCAACTTACTACCAAGCGAGATCTGACCATCCCCATGAGCAAGGCAAGGTAAAGAAGGGCGTCACAGTGAACAAGGACTATGACAACCTCTCCATCCCTCCCCTCTCTATCAGGCCGAACCGCATGAGCGACTCTATGGGTTGCCTTTGCAAGCTCCGCGAAGGATATCTTGGTGGCTTCCTTTGGGTCAGACATGGATGGGAATAGTACGCAAGGCTTGGACGCGTTATGTTCCGCATGGAAGTCAACGAAACCAGGGATGACGGGTATTGAGCCATCCAAAGGAGGGATTGGAAGATCGAATGCGGTGGCCATCAAGCAAGTTCATGCAGATCGCAGTCAGTGGGGAGTTGTGTTAGTTCTGGTTCTGAGAGTTGAGGAGAGTTGAGAGGTTGGCTTTATATAGTCAGAGTAAGATGCGAACTGTCACAAAATTGCGCCTATGCCGAGCGAGTTGTTCAGGCATTACTACAGCGGCATGTCTGTAAACTCAATCGATGCGCATCTAGGGTGTGATGCGGTGTATTGATCAACGCAATGTCCAGGCTATGCCGCCTGCATTTGAAAGACCGAGTTTGCCCTGCACCTGTATTGAACAGCCACACACTCCTGGCTTCCTCGGTATACCTGCCTGACGTACACCTACACCTTGAGGAGCGGGAGACAGTGTTTGCCACACATGCAACTTCACGGAAATCTATTCGAATACTTTACTGGGCTTCTGAGTCAAAAGACAGAACGGACCTGTGGGAGCCCCGCCGATGGGACACCAGCTCAAGACGACATGCGAGAGCACAAAGATGCGTTGCACTAGTCCTCGGTGGGGAATGAGTGCGCCAGCCATTTCTCACTCAGGCCGCAGCATAAGAATAAATCAGGGATTGAGAAGGCAAAAGCTGCATTGGGAATCAACTACCTTCTCATGAGTAGGGCCTATACTTCTGATAAGATACCGCGCATACCCACAATCTTGGAAGTACCCTCCTGCAACGTGAGTTCTATGTTTGTTGAGCACCCCTTCTTGAATAGATGCATTTGGAGGTAACGCGATGTGAACCTTAACTTTGATGTCCTGACATGTGCACGTATAGAGGTTCAGGCCTCAGGCCTCAGGGCACGAAGATGTGTCCCATCCCATCGGGAACCAGTTATGCGTAGACCCACAGGTTGTACCCTACATGCTCCGTAACAGGTTTGACGGGGCGTTCACGCGTTGACCTGAGAGCAAGCGGCGGTATTATCATACATACGCCGCCGTAGGGCGAGATATCATGATGTCGAAGAGACGGTTAGATCCTTGTAAGGGAATCTGCACTACATCATCAGCAAAACTGACGTGCATTCCCGAGCCATTCCTGAGCCCGACACTTTCGCTGATGAAGGGTGTCATTATTGGCAGATGCCTCGTCTGACCGTCGTCAGAAGCGATTGAGGTGGAGATGAATTGAGGTGAAGGAGGAATTGAGTTGGAGATTGGTGTTGAGAACGTTAACAGAAATCTGCAGACTCGTATCACTACTTAGTCATCCACTACCGAATCAGATATCCACGTGTTCAAACGTTCAAATGGTTCAAATTCAATTAAAATTCAGCGCGTGGCCTACATAATCACGGTTCAATCATACGTTCAATGCTGCTGAACGTAGGACATTGAACTCTTAAACTGGGAGAAGGATGAACACTCATCGGCACCACTTACGATATCGTATCCAATGAAAGCACTTCGAACACAATAATAGTATGAACATCCGAAGACCGAGGCTTGGTAACATGAAAATTTCCCAAGTTGCCAGTTGAATTAGAGTCCGAAGGTGGCATCCGGGAGGCCTGGGACAATGACCGCTCTAAGGCTGGCGGAGTTGCGGTATTCATAAGCTTCTCGAGCTTTATCCAGAGGGAACTTCTTCACTCGACACTTGATGCCGGTCAATCGGGAGAATTTGATCGTGTCTTCCTTGTCCTTGACCTCCCCGACGATGAGCAAAGGAGTATCTAAAGCCAACAAATCGAGACATACGCATTGGAATAGAGACATATCCTCCATTCAACGCCACGATGAGCAACTTGCCATCCAGAGCAAGTCCAGGTATGGTGCTCTCGATGGAGTTCTCATGAGGCGCAGTGCACATGATCACTTTGGCACCCCCAAGAGCTTGGAGTGCTTGCCCGGGAGACTCCTTGCAAGAGTCGATGAAGTGGTGTCCGCCACGTTCACCGATGGCAATGTCTCTCTTGCTGCTAGAGGAGGATATTGCAATGGTTCTGAACCCCATTGCTTTGGCGTACTGTACGGCAAGGTGGCCGACTCCACTGCGAAGCGTTACTTAACAGAGAGTCCTCATGAACTAAATGACGTACCCTAAGCCTTGAACGGCCACAAGGTCTCCTGGCATGACATTCATGCGGCGGAGTGAATCTGAACAGTCGTGATCGTCAACAACTAAACCAAGATAAACTCATATGAATACCTACTGAATGCAGTGAGACCCGCGCAGAGGAGAGGGGCCAATTCAGCAGGATCTACATCAGTTGGGAAGAGGCAGAGACACTCTCGCCGGAGTGTAACATACTCGGCATAACCACCATCTCTCATGATGCCTGTGAGATATTGAGCTCACAGTACTTCAACGGCGCATTGATAATATGGGTGAACATACCGTTAAATATCATTTCGTGGCATTGAGAGAAATGCCCATCGAGAGATCTATCGCAGGTGAAGCAGTTCCCGCCGTGCCATCCCGCTCCGACTCGGTCGCCTACCTTGAAGCGGGACTCGCTAGGGGGAATGGCAACCACCTCACCTATGATTTCGTGCCCCGGGACGCGGGGGAAGCCAGTAGGCAACAACTGCTCTTCGACAAATACGTCGCTGTGAGTGCACGATGAGCAAAGATGTCAACCACGATTCGATGAAACTTCAACTTACCTTCCTACACACCACAGGCAAGCACCTTCACGACAAGTTCATTCTCTTCCGGGTCCCTCCAGGGTAGTTCAATCTTCTGTAATTCTCATTTTGCCTCCGTGAACGCGAACGCGACATATGTTTGGGGCTTGGTGGACGTCCTGGCTATGCTCTCTTCGAGTCGCAGGATAGCGTTACACGGCCTTACATCGTAATATATGGGATTAGGACCTTCCAGAAATCCTCGGAATAACAATTCCCCGCGGCCAACCACACGTGTGGGTAGTGTAACGGGTAAGGAGCATTTCAGCTGACCAGAGATGTCGCCAGTGAGGTAGGACACAGGGAGAATTCATGGGTCTTTGAGCTGATCTTCACTTCGGCATCTTACCATTGCATAAACTCAAGTGGGCGGTCCAGGAATGGGCAGAGATCTATCTTGAAGCAGTTCAAGAAGTCGATGTAGGTGTAAGGGTATGTGTTCCTCCAGTGAGGTACATATAACCTACCACATGGGCGACAGCTTGCTGCGTTGCTTCTATCATGAACCAGGCTGAAAATGGTCATTCAGAAATTCCGTAAGTCAAGGGCCCACTGGACACGGGAACTTCGGAAACATGGTTGCAACGAGTGAGCAACATGGCCACCATTATCCTAATCCCAAGGTACAGGACGCCGGACACTTCTGGCGCGGGTCGTGTACGTTGAAATCCTGAGCCTGAGATACTCGGCTCATGTTGCAATCATCAAGTGGCAAGTGGCAAGTGGAAATAGTGGCGTACCGTTGACTCGGAATCCACCAGGCCTGCAGGGCAGCATGATGAATGTCCTGATATCTTGACAGGGTATGAAGGTCAAAAGTCCGCCGTTGGAAGACTAGTGGGCCACCCAACATGTTGCAGGCAATGGACATGGCGAGATTTCGTTCGAATCATGCTGAGGTCCACAGTATGTCTGAGAAGTTGAAAAACGATCAGAGCGTCACCACAAGCTAGAATACATGTATATTCAACGTATTAGATTCAAAGCACACCGATCAACCGGCCTGCCTTCTCTGCGAAGTACGCACTCGCATTCAAAGCAGTGTAGAACATCATAGGGATAAGCCCCATGAGGAGATTCCCTAGTAATCCTCTCCGCGTGATAGTATCCCATAGTTCCGTCTTGATTATCGTCGGCGCTGATGCTGATCGGTAAGGCCCAACAAGCCTATAGAACGTAGTGAACGCGGCACCAAAGCTGGTAGGCAGGTCTCAACGAAAGAAGCAGCTTGAACATCTCATGGCCCCACTCACCAATAACATATCAGGACATGGGTACCGTATTCCCGCCACAGTTCCCAAAGCCCTGGGGCCGCTCCAATATCTTTGGCAAGAGTACTCATATATGTCGAATGGTCAACGCCGTATTTGATACGGGCGGTTTCCTTGACCAGCAAGTGGTAGTGTGGAGGAGGAAGTGGAGTCTTTACTTGCCCCTTGAGCAACGCGACCCAGAAGAAAGCTTGCATCTCTGCAATAGGCGGAATGGCACCTGGAAGCACTCTCGTTTATCACGATGTCAGATCGCAATAGCAAGGACGGGCACGTACCCACTCCAGGTCGTACGAAACCGATGAATGCAATTGTTTCATCACCAGTTCGCGTTATATTCCGTATGTCGGCATCCTCTGGGGTAGCATATCCGTTTGCTGAATCCAAGAAGCTAAAATCTTGCTTATAACCCGTTGCATATATGACAGTGTCTGGACGGAAATCTCTCTGGGCCATTCGGATAGCGTCTTTCCGCTTGGACAGAGGAAATACTGCTCGTCCATTAGGTAGGAAGTGGGAAGGGAAGGGAGCGAGGTCAACAGTGAAGTTCGTCACTGGCGGCATGTCTTCCGGCGGGTCTATGTAACGGGAGAGATAATCCATGAAGGCCGGTCGGTGACGATAGGGCCGGTTTATGTAGGGCATTGCTTTGTGCGACTGCAAAGTTATATTCAGCATCCATACGTACACGCATAGTGTTATTGGATAAGCCTACCTTGTTCAGGAACACGTAAGCACGACCGAGTCGTTCAGGCTCTAACTCGCCGACCCATTGATTACATCCCGCTTGGGTACCTAAACGACGTCTCGTGTGAGCGCATATCATAGGCAAAGGACTACGACGGACCAGTCAACATCCATAGAACTCGCTTGATTACGAAATCGGAAATACTGATTCCAGTAGCATTAGTTGGCTCAGCGTAAGGCGAGAAGCTGGATACGAACTCACAACCAGCGTATATGTGAAGCCGCCACCCACGGATGCTATATCAACGTTGATGGGCATGGTTGAAGCTCTGATCAACTATGCAACAAACCACATATGCCGTTTCAGCAAAGTTCGTGATCAGGCTATCAATCGGGACGGGGTTTTTCGACTCGAACTTGAAGCCAAATACTTCGAAATCGTTCTAGGGCACGTTGAGGCCCGTAACAGCTAGGATTTGTAAACGTTCAGACGCACCAATGCCTTAGGGAACGAAAGGAATCTGCAGGAGTTGACTACAGGGAGAAGTTCATAGGGCGGGAGAACTTACCCAGCTCTAGAGCAAAGAACTACTTCCTTCGCTCCAGCTTTTGCAGCTTCGTATGCCAGGTCCATCCCAGTCTCACCCGTACCAAGTACCATGACGCGTCTTCCGACCAACTGTGAACGAGATTTATACTCAGCCGAGTGATACACTGCTGGAGTAGGAGTGGGCATTGGGTCTTGGCTCGGATCTTTCTTGGGTGCCAAGACATGTTCTATGCCAGGGATTTGTGGAATGGAGGGAATTACGTGCAGTCCAGTGCACACAGCGACATATGTTGCATGGATAATGGTTGGTTCTGCCAATAGCTCGACTTAGGAGGCGGGCACATTAGGCAAAATGGGCTGAAGGAGACTCACCTTTTTCCCATGCACTGGAGACATCGTGGCGTTTCCGTACGTAGGAAACGAGATGACCTCCACCGGGTGCACGAGTGACTTTAACCACTTTTGAATTCAACTGAATTCGCTCCTCGACGTGGAAGTGCTTGGAGTACGCGCAAAGGTAGTTCACATACTCCTGTGAATGGATACCTGTTGAGAACGAGAATAAGGCATATATTAGTGAGAGAAACGACCCGCCTCGAGTGTTAAGTGGTCCGGATGATCCAGAGGCAAACGGAAATCCGAAAACGAAGTCAATTGCTTGGAGGAAACCAAGTTCGCGTTCTATTCGTTTATCAGCCTAAACTACAAGCCCGTATGCATTTAGTGCTCCTGACCTCATACGACCTGTAACGGAACGTTCCTCCAATATCATCCTCCTGTTCCAATACGACAGGGTCAAACGGAAACTCGTCAGTTCGCGCTTCCAAGAGTGTCTTGCACGTTACGAGCCCTGCTGGACCAGCTCCGATGATGACCACTTTCATTGCGCTGACATTCGAAGTTGTATACGCTGCGTACTATGTTGCACGCTTCCTTCAGCCTGAATGGTACACAAGCGGTCTGTCGAGAGTCGCGCAGCCCGACGCGCGCGTCGGAGTTGCCTCGGAGCCTTTTCCCCACAGTCGGTACCAGCGGCCCGCGGCTCCCGACCAGGGAATGACGGCCACGGAAGGAGAAAGGAGAAAGTAACATGGCCAGTACTTAGAGTAGCTAGTCTTTGGACTTCGACGACTTGAGAGAAAGCGTAAATCTCAAAGGTAAACTTGGGTTACGAGTGCGCTATGCTATACAGATGCTAATACGCAGATTAAATGGGTAACTTCGATGTCATATAAATACAATGTCCAAGCGTTCTACGCTACTCGGGCGGACGAGAGAAGGGCGTCAGGAAGGATTGGCAAGGGAAAGCAACGATGGATTGTGAAACGTCAAGTGTCCGTGAACAATTGCGAGTTTGAGAATGAAGGAAAGCTCAGATGCGATAATCGAGGAAATGCGAGCGAGTTCAAGCAAGGGTGGCGAAGCCCACAGAGTTGTTGTCGAGATTGAAGACCGAATAGACGTTCTTCATGAAACTGATTTAAACACGGGCATGAGCAATGCGCGATAGATATGGCATCATTTCAACCGCACCTGTCACCGAGAAGCCAGACGTTGTCGCCAAGTCCAATGTCTTGAGCTGCGAGGCTACCAACGCATTGACCAGAGCCAGAGTATGTTTGACCAAGGTTGAAACTACAAGCCATCAATCAGCATCAACGTAAACGTGAGGAAGTGTGCAAGTCGTACTTATCTGCTGAGATCGCCCAGTCTTTCCCTCCCCAATTGAAAGCAACACTCGGGGTGGAATTGCAAGGGAATGAGTAATAACCGTAGTTCGCATCGAATACCTTCGCTCCGGGAATGGCGCCGTAAACTGCCTCCACAGACTTCGGCGTACCATACGTGATCGTGGTGCCGGAATCGATGATAGTGCCAAAGTTAGAAGCAGTCGTGTTGCCGTTGACAACGATCTTGGCACCAGACGTTTGCCAGTAGCCACTGCCAGTGACTTTGTGGTATTCGATAGAACCTGTGTAAAGGTCTGGATTGGTGCCACCGAGGTAGAGTTCTGAACCGTTCTCGGCGAGTTTGAAGGCGAACATGTTCTGCTTGGCATTGCCTTGAGCGAAGGCGCTTTGGAAGAACGGGGGCTAAACAACAGTCAAAAAGAGTATTATACATGCCACAAAAGGAAGAGGTTTACCGCACTGAGCGTCGAGATTTCCTGGAAACCCAATCCAAGTATTCCATCGATGGGGTCGTCATCGAAAATCGAGGAGAGATTGGTGACAGCAGAGAAAGTCTGGTTGGCAGCCTCTACACCGGCTACATTGACTATACATATCCTTCAGTATCACAACTATATTCCGTTTCGTCCATGCTACTTGCCGATGTCTTGGAAGATCGGACCCGATACTTGAGAGCCATCCCCATAGTGAATGCTGAACGAGCCTTCTTTCTTGGCCGAGCTCGTCGAATTGTTCGAGGAGTAGGTGTTCTTCCCGGCACAAGACGAGCAGTTATGCGCGTTTGGGACCCAGAGGTCCGAAGATCCAGTATCGAAGTCAATGACGAATGACTGCTTATTGGAACCAATAGAGATTGAGCCGGTCCATTCTACGTCCTGCTGATCAGTGAGCGACAGGCTCTGTCGTTTCCTCAAATCGGCCTTGGGGACGACTGCCACCGGAAGTATCTTGGCGCCAACGTTGAAGGCTTCTTCACCCAAGTTCAGTTTCAGATTGAGAAGATTCTGTCGGTGCTTACTGCTCCGAGCTCAGCACATATAGAGAGCTATGGACTAATACGTTGTACTCACTTTACGGTTTGAACAGTGTACAGTATAGCCTTGTCATGGTCAAACACGCCGTTCGCGTCGGTCAACTGTGTTCGTTTCCTGAGTGGGATACGGACTCCAGAAACATGTGGCTCAAGAATCGGGGTCGCGGAGGCGAAGAGAGAAAGAGCGACGGTGAGCAAGGCAACCTTGCAGAACATGCTGAACGACCGTGAGTGTTCCTTGGCAGCCGAGGTGGTAGGGGGGAGGTGCAGAGGTGGAATGAGGGCGCGGAGCAACAGGGAGCCGTTTAAGAACCGTTTTGACTGCTTCGAATCCGGGAACCCATTGCGAGTGGTTAAATACTCGTGCCGGCACGAGTCCCCCGCACGTAAGAAGTAACAAGAGTGCCAAGCCTCGCGTGCATACTGGATGCCGACACCGCTTTCACCCAGCCTCACAAAGACCTCACTATCGATTCACACCTACTGATCGCGGTCACGTATGTTCCCGTATGTTATGAAACGCGCCACCGACGCGAGTACCATGCTGCGACTGACCTTCTTCTGAAGCGAAAAGTCAACATCGTCTCCATTCGGTCTCAACCAACATGGATCTCATGATCAGCTTGACGACCATTTCGCCCGGTTGAGAAGGACAAAGAAGGGGTACAAAAAGAAATAGAGAACCGCAGTTTAGCCGAGGTGTCATTGACACGCCGATCCACGAGATCGCAACGCGCTTGCCTGAAACGGCAATCGATTTAAGGTTTTGGCTCGCGTGGCAACGACGCGCACGCATTGGTCGGAACGTGACGACGTTGACGGTCCTCTTATTCAACTTTCACTTTGACATAGTCTATGCTGAATCTCCCGTTGCAGGATTGTCCATTAAGTATGCATCTCCGATAGACAGCCCCTCTGGGGCCCACATTTCTATCCAGAGGCTAAAGTAGCGACGCCTGATCCGAGTACTTTAGTATGTTCTTGGGCAAGCGTCGCCCCTTGACATTACCACGGTGCTCTACAGATGCACAGGTTCTTGCCATCCGTAATGTAGGAAGAAAGAGTATCTATCACTGGGTAAGTTGAATCGAGCTTGACTAGCTAAAGTCCTGATTCGCTGACAGGCAACTATCGGCCTTCAACACGCAGTCCAAAGATAACATTTCATGAGATTGATCCCGAATATATACTCACGCTGGCCTTATCGCCTCTTTCTGCAGGACAGAGCACAATTATTGCAGGAGGCCCCGATATGCCTATCACCATGCCGCGCATATCAGTACATTGCTTATCTGTTCCATTCAATATAAATCTGGCTATACTGAACGTAGCATGCGTCTCGCGGCCCCTGCTGTCGTCCCCTCTCCACCATGTTCACCACAAAGGTTACAGCTTCTCTATATGCTCTTGCTCTTACCTTCATCTTCGTTTCTGCCGACTGTGGGAGCTCTGCGCAACAAGCCCGACTCTCGGTCCCCGCAGTATCCGATCCCGGTCTGAATCTCACAAAGCTGTTCACGAATGAGATTATTTTCCACGATACCTGGTCGAAGGACTCTTGGAACGGCCTGACGACGTTCGCCAAAGCTCCCCCTCTCCGATGCTTCGGTCGAGATGCTGCGACTTTGTACGATGTTGCCGTACTAGGTGATTAATCTGCTTCCGTAACATCATTCACGGATTGAGCTGTGTTCCAGGTGCACCGTTTGATATTGCCACGAGCTATCGACCTGGGTGAGTGTCCTTGACGGTGCACGCATACCGTACTAGAACAGCCTTTAGTGCTCGGTTCGGCCCTAATGGGATTCGTCAAGGCTCTCGTCGTTTAGGCATCGACAGAATAAACGTTCCTATGAGAATAAAAGCAAGTGACCATCTGGACATTGTGGATTGCGGAGATGTTCGTGAGTATCGGTATCCCTATGGTTAGCGACGCGCATACATGGGCCTGACCGTCCGCTAGCGATGGTCTATATTGACAACAAGGTCGCATTGCGTCAACTCGAGTTCGCGAACAAGGCTCTGCTTGCCCGCCCCACTTCACGTTCGGCCAACGGAAAGAGCTTGGCTAAGGATGGGAAGTTCCACCCGCGCGTGCTGACCTTAGTATGTTCGAGGTCTGCACCGAAGGATATCCTAGCTAACAATTGTTTGTTATTCAGGGAGGAGATCATACGATCACCCTCCCTCTCCTCCGTGGTGTCGCTGATATCTACGGACCTATCAGTGTCATCCACTTCGATAGTCACCTCGGTAGGCAAATACCGTTACATGCCATCCCAGGTTGTGGTAGTAATACTAAGAGTCTACTCACAGACACATGGAAGCCAAGACCCATGGAAGATAGCCCATGGTTGCCCGGAGAGGTTTGTTTGTTCTATGATTGTCTAAGTCGAACTCTTAACTAAGTCCTCTGAAGGAAATGCCCATCTCTCACGGTAACTACTTCTACTATGCCTATAAAGAAGGCCTGCTCGCGCCAAACCAATCAAACATTGTGCGTGGCACATTACATGAGTCTGTAACGCGCAATGTCTGATCTACCTCCCACATATGCAGCATGTCGGCATTCGTGGTGCTCTCAGCAGCTGGGATGACTACGACAACGACGCAGAGGTCGGTTTCGTGATCTCCCACGCCGAGGACATCGAAGAAGTCGGTTGGAAGGGCGTCGTCGAGAAAATCTGGGAAACTGTTGGTGATAACCCGGTATACAGTGCGTCCTGTTCCCCCGTACAGCTGTACGGCTTCAGACTAAGCTTGCCTTCGAATTCAGTTACGCTCGATATTGACGTCATTGATCCTGGTATGGCCCCTGCGTAAGTTCTCTGAGAATTGTTTATTGTGCATTGGTACTGAGAGCTAGTATCCAGAACGGGAACGTAAGAACAGAGTCTCGCATTCATTATCAAGAGTGTGTCACTAACAGTACAGATAGCCCCGAAATCGGTGGAATCACGACAAGAGTACGAGCTGAGAGTACTTCATCAGAGATTCGAGACTGACCATGACTATCCTTCGCAGGAGATCAAGAAGATTTTGCAAGGCATGTCAGGACTCAAGATTGTCGGAGCTGACATTGTCGAAGTTGCACCAGGTTCTTGTCCCGTCCTCCTTTTTGATACCGGGGCTCAACCACGTGATCCACAGCATACGACACTCAAGATGAGATCACGCAAATAGCGGCAGCGAACATTGGCTGGGAGATCCTGGCATTGATGGCCAAAACGCCTTTGGTCGAGTAGATTAATTCGGGGTTTAGATAGCTATATTCATATGAATAGGGGAATAGAGAGTCTGTCAGCGATCCTATAAGGGCAATGTAAAGAATCTTGACGCACTACTGAGGACAAAATACTGGCTATCAGCGGACGACTAAAACCACATCGAGACTGAGAAGCTGGTGCTCTCACTCCGCATCGCATGCCACCAACCCGGAGGGAAGAAGAGCATATCCCCGGGTTGTAACGTCGCACGCATCGCATGAGGCGTCACGTGTGTTCGGAACAACGGGAACTGTTCGTTCTCCGAGTCCGGAGCAAAGACGTCGACGCGAGATGTGTTGCTCATCGACGGATTGGTCTTATTGGATGCAGGATTATGCGAGTTGGAATATTGAGAAGTGGCGGATTGGGAAGAGGGATACGGGGACATGTAACGCGTCATGTCAGGAGGCGCGAGCCATACGGTCTTTTGCCCCACTACCTGGACTAATGCGAGATTGGGCATGGATTCACAACAGGATAGCAATGTGAACCTACCGTAGAAGTTGTAGAAAGGATCCTGGATAAACTCTCATCAGAACAAGCTCTCGACAGTGACTCGGTTACGCACAGTATGAGCAGGTGATATTGTTCCCCCCGGACCTAACCAAACGTTCACAACTAGCTGGTCATCGTTACCAGGGGATTTATATGCTGGATAATCCTTGGGAGCAAATAGAGACGCGTAGACATAATCTGGGACAACAATATCGTCTCGCAGGGCGGGAAATTGCGCGAATAGGTTGTGTTGAGCCAAGTAGAGCAAGGGCGATTCTTGGTTCGTTTGACTGGAGAAGACAGACACCAGGAAGTCTTCCCACTTCATCAATCTCTGGGACCAATCGTCTTCTCGATAATCGCGTCCCACCTCTACGGGAACAATTCGACCAGGACCTGCTACCGATTGTAGGTATGTAGGATCATGCCATGGGTGATCATTCATGGCAGGCCAATCGCGAGCAAACCCTTCCAGAATGAACGGGCCAGTTGAATACTGTGAGATGAACTTGGCGAAAGAGGGAGGTGCATTGAGGCGAGGTATATCATGTAGGGAATATGGCGTCTGCCGAGTGACGCGTCGAGTTACCCACGGAGTGGGATTCGACATGATTGGGCAAACTAGCAGGTGGATTTGGATGCTGCGTATCAAGTCATGGATGAGTTCGAGACGGCCGTCGCCGCATGCGCCAGCAACAATGATGGCGCGATCTAGCCTTGCTATGGACTCCATTAGTACGCTTTCATCAGGCGCGGTTTCCTCCGAATAAGTCAAGCAATCCGAGAGCGACCGCAAAATGCTTGCGTCGGTATAGAGTCTGCGCCAACCAGTGTTTGGTTCATTGGCGACTGGCATTCTTGCGTACGCAAGTTCAATCAGAGCATCGAGACCAATGCACGAGGCTGGAGTAGTGGGGTCGGCAGCTAGCTCTCTCAGCTTATTGATGTTTTCTGAGCCACAAGAGTACAATTCTTTTCTTCGAGCCCAGATGAAGGTGAGTACAAGAACGTTGATGCCGCTATTGATACCAACCCACTGTCAATGGATCGCCTTCATCCATGAGCTGATTGGTGACATGCTGGAGAGCTTCTGGGGCCCATTTCATGCCAAACATTCACTTCTTGTTGTGATATTTGCTGGTATGTCCTGGTGAGACTTGAAGAAGCGGGAAGATGAAGATATCGAAGTCTCTTGCTTTGTGGACGCGCACGCAGCGGCAGAGGGATGCGAAGCAGCGAAAGACAAGTGTCAGTTTGATGCCATCAGTCCCACAACGTTGATATAACGTAACCGGAGATCTACCATGATCTCCAGTCACGTTTTCGGGAGCAGGAGGAAAGCAATGTCACAACGCATCTCCTCGTTTGCCCACTGTATGCGACGATACGCCCTCCGTCTTTCTTCTACTGCAGTATCTGATAGGGCACAGGCTAGTAGTATCAGGACCCACTACGGCTACGCACTGATCTTTCAGCGGAACAGGATATAGCGCTGTTAGTGGGAGGAGTGTCACGCGTGACAAGATCATTTTTTCGTCACACTTGGCTCAAGTGATAAAAGGTCCAGTCGTGGCAGAAGGACCCGTGAGAACCGCTCCTAGAACGACCCCCGGTTTTCTGCCAGAAACTCAACACGAGGCTTATCCGGTCCGGTGTTAGCCGGCGCATATCGTCATGACTTCCCGGTGCGTTCCACCCCTTCAGGAAGGTTTCGTGGTTTGCTGAACTTGGTTCTGATGCAACAGGTTGGACCGGTTGCTGCTCCTGCTCGACACCGGTTCATCGACTTCGGTCAGAAACACAGCAGCAAAGCAGTTGGCCCAACTCGCTGCCAAGAGTGTAATAAGCGATGTCTCGATTGTAGAAGAGGATGTCAAAGTACATCGCCACCATGCAGATATTTCAGATTCGTCCAATTGGAGCGAATTAATGGCCGTTGTTGCTCGTGTAAGTTGTAGCGAGATTCTCTCTTCATGTCGTGTTCAAATCTTGCTCGCAGATCGTGCCGTATCTTCACTCCAAATCCCATGATACGCGCACAGCAGCATCTGTTGCTTTGTCTCAAATATTTGCGCTCGTCCCGCAACGGGTACCGTCCCCGGGCTGCGAGCGGAAAATACCTGGAGAGGCCAGTTCCCTGCCAGCCCCTGATTTCCCGTCTTTCTCGGTCAAGGAACTCATGGAGAAAGGCACGCTACTCCTGGCCTCCACCGGCAAGGAGTTTACAAAACCATCACGTATTCTTGCTTCGTCCTCGGAGGTCAAGAAAGCACGGAGGGAGGCAATGGGTCGACTTGGCTTAGACTTTCTTGAAAGCGTTGGTGGTACTGAGGACATGGACCTTGATAAAGAGCTTGCCGCCGGTGAGGAAGGCGATGTTGACATGGAGAACGGCGTGAAGCTTGAGGATGTTAGCAAGCCCGTGTCTCCTATTGAAGATGATGCAAAGTCGAAGTATTCGCCAGCACCTGGCCCTTCACATTCACCCACGCCCGCGGCACCGTCACCCGCTGCGTCCGGACCCGAAGACACGAGCATGTTATCTGCACGCGAGCGGAATAGACTGAAGCGTAAACGCAAGGCGGGAAATAGCGCTTTCGTTGCCGCGCCGCCTCCGCCTCCACAAGGTTCTAACTCTAAGTTCACTGCCACTCCTTCTGGGCAAGCGAACAAGTGAGTCAATTTGTCTGTCGTATGTCAACTTTGCTAACGACTCGACCAGAGCACGCCTGGTCACGACCGAAGATAGGAGCTCTTCTGTCAAACGCGAGAGCCCACGATCACCCGTCGAGAGTCCGACGGAGAAGGTTGTAATCGATCCGTCAAAGGGAGGTGCTGTTTCCCCGAAAGCGGAGAAGCAATCCAAAGCACTTGAAGTACAGTCAGGTCACTGGATATGGGACGGACTCGTTAAAATACTCGAAGTTGATCTCTTCAGTCCTGCCTGGGAGGTTAGGCACGGTGCGGCTATGGCCCTGCGTGAGCTACTCAAATCACAGGGCAGGTTCGGCGGAATGCAAGGTAAACGAGTCTGTGTCCATATGCCTGGCTCTCGAACTCACTCCTTGTCTAGTGGGTCTGTCGTGGGAAGAGAACGAAATCGCGCACGAAAAGTGGTGCAACGATCTCGCAGTGAAACTGCTCTGCATTTTTGTACTGGATAGATTTGGAGACTTCGTCTCAGACCAGGTATGCATGCAGCGGTGGTTGACGCAAGTGACTTGCTGATAGTCCTGCAGGTTGTAGCCCCTGTTCGTGAGACGGTTTCACAAACCTTGGCGTCGCTACTTCTCCACATGCCGAAACGATCGGTGCTACATGTGCATTCGATCCTCTTGCAAATGATTCGACAAGACTTCGTTCCCCCTCCCAATCAGTCTAACACGAAAATCCCAGGTCGGAAAACGGCCGTTGGGCACGTGTGGGAAGTTCGGCATGCTGGTCTTTTGGGTATAAAGTACGAAGTCGCAGTGCGGAAAGACTTAGTCGAGCCCATCAAGACAGAACTCTCAAATGGCGAGATTGCACAAAGCGGTCGAGACATTCTGAGAGGCATTGTCGATGCCGCTGTACTTGGGTACGTGTTGTCCCTTCAGTTCTGTGTACCAGTCCGTTGATATCACGATATAGACTCGGAGATGGCGATGATGATGTTCGCTCGGTAGCAGCTACGTGCCTGCTTCCTGTCGCTGGTCACTTGGTTGAACAGCTTCCGGAGGAACTGAGTCGTGTGCTCGCTGTTCTGTGGAGCTGCTTGCGAGACATGAAAGACGATTTGAGCTCCAGCGTAGGTGCCGTCATGGACCTACTAGGTATGTGTACAGTCAGGGGCTATCGTACATTTCTTACTAACGGCCCCTACAGGCAAACTGGTCACATACGAACGGGTTATCCGCATAATTGCGGATGAGACACTGTCGTGAGTGTTCCTCAAACCTCATCCCACGGATTGAGTGTTCACATTTTGGTGTAGGAACCCATTGTCAGTTCTCGCGCCTACACTCTTCCCCTTCTTCCGTCACACTATACCCGGTGTCCGCCTTGCAGTTGTGAATACGCTCCATTCCTTCATGGCCGTTACTACTCTGCCGAGAGAGTGGATTAACTCGCCGTTCGCTCGACTCCTGTTCCAAAACCTCATCGTGGAAGAGCGAGCAGATATTCGCACAGCTACACTCGAGGCTTGGCATCTTGTCCTCACTATTCTCCGTTCTGTCCCTGGTTGGCTGGAATCTATCGTGACACCACAGCAGCTACTAGATTGGTACAATGCTCTTATGACTCCTCTCGGGATGCCGTTAGATACCTCAAATTTCTACGATCCATTGTCATCTGCAGCAGCGATGGAGGGCCCGACGGAGCGACACAACGTTGATAAGAACATGATCACTCAGGATTTGTCGTTGATACCCGTCGAAGTGGTCCTTCAAGCACGAGTTGCAGCCGCCAGAGCACTAGCGGATATCGTAACATTGTGGCCCGAAGCAGTGAGTTACATCCCATGCATGGTCCATCACCCCTTTACTCATAGTAATTGCAGGGAGAACCGTTTGACAACATGTTTAGGCCGATTCTCACCCATTATATCGACTCTACGAGTATGCTTCAAAAGTTCCTGGCAGCTATCATTACCGAGGAATGGGCCCGCGGTTACGAACAACTTGCGCCACCTCCCGCCCCCTTGCTCATCGATATATCACCTCTGGCCAAAGATCTGAGCGACCGAACTTTGGCGTTCCTTCAAGCGGATCCACCAGCTTCTTACCACGAGATGGCCTATACGTTGGCTCGTATTCACGGCGAATGTTTCCATCTTTTGCAATCATTTGTGTACGACTGCAAATTACCCCAGTCAGCAATCCCTTCCCTCGGGACCGAGGCCGACATAACCGGATCGAAGCCTGGATGCTTCACGATCCAAACTGCTCAGGCAGCCGTCGGAGAGATGTTCGACAAACTGAAGGATAGTCTGGGTAGATCGAAGAAGCGTGAAGTTGCGGCCATCAAAGAGAAACGATTGAAGGTCGTCACGAGTATCGAGCGGTACACAGAAATCAAGAATCAGTACGACATTCGAGTATCAGCTGCTTTTGCGGCGGCATTTGTCGGTCTCAAGGCTACCCCAGACAAGGTTAGCCCCATCGTCAAAGGGATCATGAATGGTATCAAGGTGAGTTGGAAACGCTCAAATATGCATTCCGTTCTGAAGACTCAACGTACGATCAGAGTGAGGAGGACACGCATCTCCAAGTCCGCTCCGCGGTAGCCGTAGCTGCCTTCATAGAATTCTGCGTCGAGAGAAACCTGGTTCAACCCCCGGACAAGATCGTGAAGAATCTCTGCACGTTCATATGTCAAGACGTTGATCAAACACCGACATTTGCCTTCGCGCGGAAGTACCAAGATGGTATCCTCTCCTTCGCAAAATCACAGGGACACAGCGCTACCAACGGGAAAGAGAGTCCTGGTGTCAAGCCCGAAGAGGCGAACAAAGCATATCTGTCACGAAGAGGTGCTGGGTTTGCCTTTGTGGAGCTTTCTCGCAGATTCGGTGCTCGCATGTTGGACGTCGTTCCGAAGATGTGGCAGACCATGGCCGGCGGATTGCTCGCAGCTTGTGGCGGTGGTGCGTATTATTCGTCATGGATCGTGTTGCAAGTGTCTGACAATCTCATAGACTCACCGAGTCAGATGGATGCTCTCATTGAGAAGCAGTGGGGCCAAGATGTCATCGATTCCCTCAGTGTCTTGGAAGCTGTTGTACCGACCTTCCATGAAGCCTTGTTGACCCGATTCCGTGAGCTTTTCCCAATGATCGCGTTGGCCCTGCGCAGTCGCTTTGCTATCATACGCCAATGTGCCGCACGGTGCTTTGCGACAATTTGCGATGTAATCACGGTCGATGCCATGCATTATATTATCGAGGCGGTGGTCCCTTTGCTGGGCGATACATCCGAGTTGCACAACCGTCAAGGTGCAACCGAACTCATATATCGTAAGTCCGTCTGTTCTTCATGGAATGTCGCGGTCGACATCTCAACCATCTGTTCCCAGACATCGTGCAAAAACTTGACATCAAGGCGCTACCATATGTCATATTCATGGTCGTCCCCGTCCTGGGAAGAATGAGCGATCCAGATGATGACATCCGGTCAACGGCCACCAACACGTTTGCCTCGCTCGTCAAGATGGTACCTCTTGAGGCTGGATTGCCAGATCCACCTGGCTTCCCCGAAGAGCTTCTGAAACGTCGTGAGACAGAACGGGAGTTCTTGACGCAGTTACTCGATGGTAGCAGAGTCCAGGAATACCGTATTCCCGTTCCCATCAAGGCTGAGCTTCGGAAGTACCAGCAGGAGGGGGTCAATTGGCTCGCGTTCTTGGCGAAGTACCAACTCCACGGCATCCTATGTGATGGTAAGTCGCCAACCTCCATTGTACATATACCTTTCTAAATCTTCGTAGATATGGGTCTTGGAAAAACACTCCAGTCAATATGTATCTTGGCCAGCAAGCACCACGAGCGGGCGGAGAGGTACAAGGAAACCAAATCCCCGGATTCCAAACATCTACCATCGCTTATCGTCTGTCCGCCAACGCTCACTGGTCACTGGTACTACGAGATTCTGAAGTACACGGACAACCTCAAACCGATGATGTACACGGGAAACTCCCGTGAACGCAATCGACTACTTCCCAAGTTCAACTCCCATGATGTCGTGATCACCTCTTACGAGGTGGTCCGGAACGACATCAACAATCTTCAGGGTTTTAACTGGCACTATTGCATCCTTGATGAAGGTCATATCATCAAGAATGCGAAGACAAAGCTCACCAAGGCGGTTAAATGTCTCCGAGCCAACCATCGCTTGATACTTTCCGGTACACCGATCCAGAACAACGTACTGGAACTCTGGAGCTTGTTCGACTTTTTGATGCCTGGATTCCTTGGTACCGAGACCACTTTCAACGAACGCTTCAGCAAGCCGATCTTGTCCAATCGGGACGGCAAAGCGAAAACCAGCGAAGCAGGTGAGTATATGCGAAGTTGTATCGCAACCTAGCTGACATAGATCATTGTTGCATAGCTGCTCTGGCATTGGAAGCGCTTCACAAACAAGTCCTTCCCTTCCTACTGCGTCGACTGAAGGAAGACGTCCTTAACGATCTCCCTCCGAAGATCATTCAAGACTACTATTGCGAGCTGTCGGAGCTGCAGAAGTATATGTACGATGACTTCTCCAAATCTCGTGCTCGCGCAGAAGCGGAAGATGCGATTCGGACCGAGAGCAATGGCAAATCATCAGCTCAGCAACATGTTTTCCAGTCTCTGCAGTATCTGCGGAAACTGTGCAATCATCCCGCGCTCGTTTTGAGGGATCAACAGGCTGTTCGTGAGGCGTTTAGTAACGCTGGTTTGGGCGCAGAAGGCAGTCTTAGTGATATACAGCATGCACCGAAGCTACAGGCCCTCCGGTAAGTCGACATTGATTGTCATCTCAACGAATATGTGATTGACATACTGTGGCAGCCAATTGCTACTCGACTGCGGCATTGGCACATCACCTGGCGTTGTGAACGAAGCAAATGCCAAGGGCGAACCTGTTGATACTGATGCCACTGGCGGTGCCTTCTCTCAACATCGGGTGCTCATCTTTTGCCAGATGAAGCAGATGATTGACATCATAGAAACGGACCTGTTCAAGCAACACATGCCCTCTGTGACCTACATGCGTCTAGACGGTGGCACGGATGCCAATAAACGGCACGCCATAGTTCAAACCTTCAACGCCGATCCCAGCATAGACTGTTTGCTGCTCACAACGCATGTTGGTGGGCTGGGCTTAACGCTTACTGGAGCCGACACAGTAATCTTCGTGGAGCACGATTGGAATCCCATGAAAGATATGCAGGCAATGGATCGAGCTCACCGTATCGGCCAGAAGAAGGTTGTTAACGTATATCGACTGATCACAAAGGGGACTCTCGAGGAGAAGATCATGGGGTTAGCCTTTCCATTTCATCCCGACCACCAGCCCTGTTTATTAACTTTCCTCCAGCTTGCAGCGGTTCAAACTCAATATCGCAAACTCGGTTGTCACGCAACAGAATTCAGGACTTGCGTCGATGGACACGGACCTGGTCTTGGATCTGTTTAGACGAACATCGGAAGAGGAAGATGTCGCTGCTGCTAGGAAAACAGAGAAGAAAGCGGGACCAATCAGTCAGAAGAACGTACTCAGCGGGTTGGAAGATCTTCCGCCGGAGGATGAATACTCTAGTCTTGACCTATCAAGCTTCATGGGATCTCTTTCCACGACATGAATCTCGTTTCCACGTACACATACTAATTATAATTATTTCAAGCCATCCACGTACATGCAACATGGACCGTTTAGAAGCAAAAGTGATTACTGTATCATCTAGCTGTATTCTTATCATTTGCCATAATTCATTGATAGTTTCTTGTGTTCGGAGATGACTTATCTATGTCTCCGATATGGGGTACGGACAAATATTCTGAAAACATCGCCGACAAAGAACGTCGACAGGCGATCTTGAGGCGTGGTACATATAAACCGTGACCCAACACAACTTGAGTACCCCTAGTCGGGCTCTGCTCGCAGCTCAGGGCGACGTCAGATATAAGGTAAACATCATGAGAAGGTTGTTGATCGAGCCATCTGTTCAGCCGGTGCTCCCCACTCTAGAGTCTACTGTTCCGGACGTTGCGCATACGCGCGCGGCCCCGTGACCGCGTTGTTTGCGCGTTGTTTTAATGCTTGTCCCGTGATCGGAAGAGAACTGCCGCCTGTGTTTAAGCAACACAGGTCCAAATTTCCATTATACTGTGGCTCATTTTCAAAGAGTAAGCTCATCGGCAACTCAAATATATTCAAATTATAGCATGTGGATTTACCGTAAGATAATTGTATCCAGAACCATAATATTGGATGCAGTATATTCAAACAAATAGTGAAATGGTTTCTGGAAATTTATGTGATGTATAACTTTAATGTAAGTCAAATATGAGATGTGGGATAATTGAAAGATATGTTGAATGATATCTGTAGTATATGTTAATAAATATCATTATGATCTCATACTTGTAGATATTTATTCAAATATACTACAAATATCATTCAACATATCTTTCAATTATCCCGCATCTCATATTTGACTTACATTAAAATTATACATCACATTAAATTCCAGAAAACATTTCACTATTTGTTTGAATATACTGCATCCAATATCATGGTTCTGGATACAATTATCTTACAGTAAATCCACATGCAGTAATTTGAATATATTTGAGTTACCGATGAGCTTACTCTTTGAAAATGAGCCACAGTATTATGGAAATTCGGACCTGTGCAACCTGGCGAAGACCTTGCATGGTCTCATACTCATCCGCTCCGCCAGGCAGACAG